>JAXCGZ010008397.1:35000-37842 GCA_037179515.1 Halocaridina rubra
CTTAGGAATGATCGCATTCTATATGAATGCCACTATTTTCATATTACAGATTCCCCAACCTCACTCGTGGCATCATTTTAGCATTTAATTCAATTCCCAATCTCATTCGGGCCATGAAATAACCAAATAAGCACATTATATATGTGAAATCAGGAAACATTTTTTACCCTGACCGGGACTCGAACCTAGGACTTATAATTACTAAGTCAAGGCGCTACCAACTACACACCACAGAAGGTTAAAAGTAATCCAACATTATAGCTTATATGTTATATTTAGGAATGAACGCATTCCATCTGAATGCCACTATGTTCATATTACAGATTCCCCAACCTCGATTGTGGCTTCATTTTAGCATTTAATTCAATTCCCAATCTCATTCGGGCCATGAAATAATCAAATAAGCACATTACATATTTGAAAACATGAATCGTTTTTTACCTCGACCGGGACTCGAACCTAGGACTTATAATTAATAAGTCAAGGCTCTACCAACTACACACCACAGAAGGTTAAAAGGAATCCAACCTTATAGCTTATATCTGCTATACTTAGGAATGAACTCATTCTATCTGAATGCCATTATGGTCAATTTTCAGATTCCCTAACCTCACTCGTGGCTTCATTTTGGCATTTAATTCAATTCCCAGTTTCATTCTGGCCATGAAATAACCAAATCAGCACATTACATATGTGAAAACTTGAATCATTTTTTTACCCCGACCGGGACTCGAAGCTAGGACTTATAATTACTAAGTCAAGGCGCTACCAACTACACACCAGAGAAGGTTAGAAGGAATCCAACCTTATAGCTTATATCTGCTATACTTAGGAATGAACGTTCGAGTCCCGTTCGGTGTAAAAATTGATTCATGTTTTCACATATGTATTGTACTTGCTTGGCTATTGTATGACCGGAATGAGATTGGGAATTGAATTAAAAGCTAAAATGAAGCCACTAGTGAGGTTGGGGAATCTGTAATATGAACATATTGGAATTCAGATAGAATGTGTTCATTCCTAAGTATAGCAGATATAAGCTATAAGGTTGGATTCCTTTTATACCTTCTGTGGTGTGTAGTTGGTAGCCTGCTGGCTAGTACAGTGGTAACGCGCTGGCTTCGCATTCACGAGGTCGAAAGATCGGTTCCCGTCCAAGACCGAGAGTTTAAGCTGTTTACTGGCAGGAACTGCTGTGGTTGGACACCACAGTGGGGGGGTTGGGGCTTGCCCTGGCTGACGAATACCCATTGTATTGAAATGGAAATAAAGTTTATTTTTTTTTTTATATAGTAATTATAAGTCATAGCTTCGAGTCCCGGTCGGGGTAAGAAAATTATTCATGTTTTCACATATGAAATGTGCTTACTTGGTTATTGTATGACCCGACTGTGATTGGGAATTGAATTAAATGCTAAAATGAAGCCACGAGTGAGGTTGGGGAATCTGTAATATGAACATAGTGGCATTCAGATAGAATGCGCTCATCCCTAAGTATAGCAGATATAAGCTATAAGGTTGGATTCCTTTTACATATTCTGTGGTGTGTAGTTGGTAGCGCCTTGACTTAGTAATTATAAGTCCTAGCTTCGAGTACTGGTCGGGGTAAAAAAATGATTCATGTTTTCACTTATGTAATGTGCTTGCTTGGTTATTGTATGACCCGAATGAGATTGGGAATTAAAGTAAATGCTAAAATGAAGCCACGAGTGAGGTTGGGGAATCTGTAATATGAACATAGCGGCATTCAGATAGAATGCGTTCATCCCTAAGTATAGCAGATATAAGCTATAAGGTTGGATTCCTTTTATACCTTCTGTGGTGTTTAATTGGTAGTGCCTTTACTTAGTAATTATTAGTCCTAGCTTCGAGTCCCGTTCGGGGTAAAAAAAAGGATTCATGTTTTCACATATGTAATGTGCTTGCTTGGTTATTGTATGACCCGAATGAGATTGGGAATAGAATTAAATGCTAAAATGAAGCCACGAGTGAGGTTGGGGAATCTGTAATATGAACATAGTGGCATTCAGATAAAATGCATTCATCCCTAAGTATAGCAGATATATTATAAGGTTGGATTGATTTTATACCTTCTGTGGTGTGTAGTTGGTAGCGCCTTTACTTAGTAATTATAAGTCCTAGGTTCGAGTCCCGGTTGGGGTAAAAAAATTATTCATGTTTTCACATATGTAATGTGCTTGCTTGGTTATTGTATGACCCGAATGAGACTGGGAATTTAATTAAATGATAAAATGAATCCACGAGTGAGGATGGGGAATCTGTAAGATGAACATAGTGGCATTCAGATAGAATTCGTTCATCCATAAGTATAGCTGATATAAGCTATAAGGTTGGATTCCTGTTATACCTTCTGTGGTGTATAGTTGGTAGTGCCTTGACTTAGTAATTATAAGTCCTAGGTTCGATTCCCGGTCGGGGTAAAAAAAAAATGATTCATATATTTACAAATACATATACATATACATATACATACATATATATATATATATATATATATATATATATATATATATATATATATATATATATATATATATATATATATATATATATATATATATATATATATATATATATATATATATATATATATATATATATATATATATATATATATATATATATATATATATATATATATATATATATATATATATATATATATATATATATATATATATATATATATATATATATATATATATATATATATATATATATATATATATATATATATATATATATATATATATATATATATACATATATATATATATATATATATATATATATATATATATATATATATATATATATAATA
>JAXCGZ010008398.1:0-10000 GCA_037179515.1 Halocaridina rubra
TGTTTGGAAATATTAAATATGGTTTTGCTCGTGGACAGGATTCGAAGCTACGACACTCTTGGCAATCCATCAGTGTGCATAAGACGCTACCATCTGTACCACCGAAGGTATAAAAGAAGATTGCAAGCGTATGAGCACACTCTACTGCATGTTACTGTCCATTTCACATTTTCTCCCCAACCTTATTTGTGGCTTGTATTCGCAGTATTTCACACGTTTTTTATATAGACTACTACAATGATCATCCATCCATCCATATACCAAAGCCATATTCCCCCTTATAAGGGGGGTGGTTGAGTCAAAGAAAATACAATGATCATATAAACACTTTATAAGTTGAGAACTTTCCTTCTGCTTTCTTACTGGAAACACTTGCCTCTGCAATTCAAAGTCAAAATGGGAGAGGATAAAAGAAAAACTAGAAGAGGCTTCAGCAAAAGTAGTAGTAGTAGTAGTAGTAGTAGTAGTAGTAGTAGTAGTAGTAGTAGAAAAAGAACTTATTTTTCATTGATAACAACAATAAAAACAATAATAATAATAATAATAATAATAATAATAATAATAATAATAATAATAATAATAATAATAATAATAATAATAATAATAATAATAATAATAATAATAATAATGAAAAACATATCTTTATATATTCTATCGAGGGGGGTTCAGAAAAATTCAAATCCCCTACCTTTGACCTTTGGAATTACCCCTTAAGAGTGCACGTAATATATCTTCAGTGTTACTGTTAATATGCTCCTTAGTTTAATTATCTTCTCCAAAGATCTCGCTTAGCAGAATTCAGATCGTCTTGGATACTACATAAGTATACATACATGGACTCATTCCCTTATGTAATGGCGTGGCCGAGCCAAGAAACACGCATTCACCACGATCCACACATACCTCAAGTGCTCCTCCTAGCTCCTTGGGGATAAAGAGTTGCCAAGTTCCTCCCCTTCCACCCTGCTTGGGTCATCTACAAGGTAGGCAAGAAAGGTTATTCTACAATGAGGCCCGACAGCCAAAGCTGGTTTACCCCTACTGCTTCATCACACGGCAATACCCCTCACACCCGTCCACCTCAAGTCACTGAGCTAAGGAGGTAGGAGAAATCCCTTTGGCTCGCGTCACCTATACAGAATCTTCCTCCACTCATTCCTATCTCTTGCATTCTTTGTTACCTGCTCCACTGACATTTCACGTGCATTCAATGCCCTATTCACGTCATCCATTCATTTCAGTCTAGATCTTTCTCTTGGTTTAATTCCAAACACTTCTGCACTCTACAGGCTCTTTATTTTTCGTTTATCACTCATGATTTCCATGTGTCCAAAGCAACTCAGTACTCTCTGATCAAACCTATCTGACAGTTTCCTTTCAACACCCGTTCCCTGCCTGACATCCTCAATATTCATTCTATCTATTTTAGATACACCAATCATACTTATAAACACGTCATCTCCATTACATTCACCTTGTTCCTTCTATCCTATCTTGCATTCCAAGTCTCTGATCCATACAATGAAATCACCACAATAAGACCATATATCCATCTCTGTGCATTCATTCCCAAATACCTATTTCTCTTTACACTTTTCAACCCACCTACATATTTACTCACTTCCTTCACTGTATCACTTACCTCTGCATCCACTCATCCACTTCTTGATACATGCAACCCCAGATATTTAAAATTTTAAACTTCTTCAAGCAACTCCCCGTTCGCTCCTACATTCAATCTGCCAACATTACCACTCCTCATGCATCTCATGCCTTTACTTTTACCAATATTCACCCACAACTTACTTCTTTCACACATCCTAACAATCTCAAGTCACCAAATAATTCACTTTATTCTCAGTATCAGCCACCATTACCAGTATCTTCTGCAAACAGCAATTAAATCAATTTCCACAACCTTCCATACTCACCCACTAATTCCAACCCTCTGTTTAATACTCTTTCATTTATTTCCCACCAATCCATCCATATACATATTAAACAAGCATGGCAACATTACACAACTTTGTAGTAACCCTATATTCACCTCAAATCAATTAAGAAGCGCAAGAAGGCCCAAGCTTGACTACTCTTTGGCAGGAGCAGAACTTCGAGAGACAGAGAATGGGAGAGATCTAGGAGTGAACATACTGGCAGATTTGCCTCCAGAAATGCATATAAATGGCATAGTAAGGGCTCCATATGCTTTCTTACAAAATGTAAGGGTAGCCTTCAGGCACATGGACAACGATATGTTCACAAATATTTATGTAACCTATGTGAGGCCAAAGCTTGAATATGAAGCCCCTTTTGGAATCCACACTTAAAAAAGCGCATAGTTAAGCTTGAAAAAGTTCAAAGACATGACACGAAACTGGTGTCAGAAATACTCAATCTCAGTTATGAGGAGAGGTTGAGGGAATTAGACTTACCATTACTCGAAGCTAAAAGAATGAGGGGGGGATATGGTGACGGTTTTTAAATTCCTTCATGGTTATGGAAGAGTGGCTAGGGATCGATAGTTTGATATGGCTGGCATTAGAACCAGAGGTCATAGTTCGATGCTTCATAAAAAAAAACTTCTTTGCAGGTTGTAAGTACCTTCTTCGTGCAAGAGTAGTTGATAATTGGAATTTACTAAGCGAGGAGGCAGTTAATGCTAACTCAATCCATAGTTTTAAGTCACTGCATTCAACAAGTTTCCACTTATTCCATACAGTTGCAACACACTCAACAACGCTCTCTATCAACCCTGTCATACGTTTTCCCTAAGTCCATAAAAGCATAAAAAGTGTCCCTACCTCTCTCCAAGAACTCACATACCTGTCTTACCACAAACACCTGATCCACAAATACTCTTAAACACCTGAACCCACACTGCTCTTCCCAAGTCAATCTTTCAGTATGTTTCCCATATCCCTCTATATACTTTACTAACTACACTCAGCAAACTAATCCCTCTAATACTACTACACTCATACTCATCTCCTTTCCCTTTATACACTGGAACTACAAATTCACTCCTCCAATCAACTGGGGCCCTTCCTTTCCTGAAACATACATTCAGCAACCTAATTATACATTTTTCTAATACCTGCTCACTTTTTAACAAGCATTCAACATGAAACCCATCTATCCCTGGAGATTTATCTGTTTTTATTGCTTTCAATGCCAAAAACACTTCTTATTTTGCTATTTCTCTATCATTCTCATCACCTAACACTTGCATTCTGCATTTATTTCCCACAGTCACAATCACTGCTTATCTATCATTTTCCTCATTTAGCAGTACCTTGAAATACTCAGCCCATCTCTCTCTCACCTCTATTTGTCTACTAGCATTTTCCCATCTGCTCCTTTCACCCTCTCCTCCCTACCAGACTCATATTTCTGCATTCTTTTCACTTCCTTCCAAAACATCTTTTTAATCTTTTCAAAATTTCCAGACAAGCATCTACTCCACCTTACATCCGCTTCTCTCTTTCCCTCCCTCATCAAGCTCTTTGTTAATCTCATCTTTGCACTATACCTTTTATATCCCTATACATTTCCTACTTGCAACCATACTTGAAATGCCTGTTTCTTTTCATCCACTACTGCACTCACCTGCTCATTCCACCATTCACTACCTCTCCATTTATTTCCACATGGTAGTCTTCTTCTGCACAGTGCCTCTGTACACCTTATAAATTCCTCCATGAAACTACTCCATTCTTCCTCCACTACCGCCTCCAAATTCTCTCACTTCATTCCACACATTCCTCAGACTAGCCTTATACTCACAGTCATTATCTTCCTTATTCACTTCACTCACTTGTAGCACCTCTCTTCCTCTCTCGCTTCTTCTCTTTTCCCACTTTTCTCCCTCTTTCACTCTACTTTCCACTAAATAATGATCAGATATTCCACCACTAGAACCTCTCAGTACATTCGCATCTAATAATCTTCCAATCACCCTCCTGTCCACCACAACATAATCCATTAGTGCTCCGTCAATTACTCTACCATTATCTGCTCTGGCCTATGTATACTTGCGCACATCCTTCTTTTTAAATACAGCACCGGCAGTCAAAATCTCTCTCTTTCTAAGTGCACATTTCTATCAAATTATCTCCACTCTAATTCCCTACCAGGTACTCCTTACTTCCCAATCACACCATTCACTGGCTCCCTCCTGACTCCAGCATTTAAGTCGACCATCAACACCACATTCACATTTACTCCCAATTCTTCCACACACTCGTTCATATTCATCCAAATTCTTCTCTTTCTTCCTCACTTCTTTCACTAACATGCCATATGCACTCACAAACGGTAAACCTCGCTTCCCAGTCTCATTTTAGCCACTGTTATTCAAGATGATAATTCCTTCCATTCCACTGCACACCTACTCATCTCTTCACTTACCAACAGAGCCACTCCCTTTCTTATTCTCATTCTCTCAACTCCAGACACCCTACCTTCCACACTCCCAAATGTCACCTCACCATTCCCTTCCATCTTAGTTTCACTCACTGTAAGCACATCCATCTTTCTCTCCACAAACATAATCCCTATCTCCTCCCTCTTAATTTCACTTACATCACAACAATACAAATTCAAAGACCCAATTACTAGGGTTTTGGAGGGATCTCTACAGCCAGAATATCCCCACGTCTCTTTGCTGCTTGTAGGAATTCGATACAGAGGGGAAAATTCGCAGTCCCCCCGCTTCACCCCATTTAGTTGACTTTTACGTCACAAAGGGGAACACGGAGGAAGTATTCTACCCCCTCGGATATTAGTTTCTGCAATTATGTAATAAGGAATCCAGCCACTAGGCTAGCAAACCCTCTCAACCAGGTGACGGTCCCAAGCCTGGATGAAAGGAGAGGTTTGGTGTCAGGGAGGACATACTGCCAAAACCAATATTTGTATCCAAGAGGCTAGTGTGAAACAGAGACACCATGTGAACAAGGTAAGAGGTGCAAATAGAGGTGCTTTTTACTATCTAATGAGAGGTTTGGTGTCAGGGAGGACATCCTGCCAAAACCAATATTTGTATCCAGGAGGCTAGTGTGAAACAGAGACCCCATGTGAACAAGGTAAGAGGTGCAAATAGAGATGCTTTTTACTATCTAGGAGAGATCTGGTGTCAGGGAGGACATCCTGCCAAAACCAATATTTGTATCCAGGATGCTAGTGTGAAACAGAGACCTAATGTGAACAAGATAAGAGGTGCAAATAGTGATGTTTTTTACTATCTAAAAGATTATAAAAAGAGGAGGGAATTATTCAAATATTATTTATTAGTTACTATGTGTTCTAAACATAAAGACACATAAAAAAATAATACTATATATATATATATATATATATATATATATATATATATATATATATATATATATATATATATATATATATATATATATATAATATATATATATATATATATATATATATATATATATATATATATATATATATATATATATATATATATATATATATATATCCTCCGTAGCGTAATCGGAGCGATGGGAAGGGCTTCCAGCCTCAATCTGTCTGTATCCAAAAGGAGACTAACAGTGACATATAAACCGTAAAAAAAAAAATAAATAAATAAAAAAATAATAAGAGCTATCATTCCACTTTTCATAATAACTATACCTGCTGCGTCAGCCCTTTTTATGAATTCACAGCATATAAAATACGTCTCGTAAAATTTATTTATATTCACAATTAAATAGACGACTTCAAACGGGAGTGTAATGAACAGTAAAATGCGAACATATTCATTTTTTTATTTTTTTTATCAAAATAACTGATGTAGCAAATTACCTTGCAGCAAATTTCAAACTAGTTCGTAAATGTTGATGCCATCTGGACAGTAGGGTGAGTATTTATGTAAAATTCTATATCATATATGTAATATACAATATATGATAGTATATGATTGCATACGATAGTAGTCACCGTGGCTCAAGCGGTAGCGTCCGCGACTCTGAGGCGTCAGGTTGAGGGTTCGCGCCCCGTCACGGTCTGAGGTTAGCAAGGGCATGCACTCAGGGTAACGATTACATCTGCCAAAACAAGTCCTTCGCAAGAAGGCAACCGTCCTAGCCCTTGGTAGAAGAGGGGGTCCGTGACGTAAAACCGGAACAATGATTACATACGTTAGCTTCGTATTCTCCTATTACCAGTGTTAAACAAGTTCTTTGGGAGTTATTGCATAACAATCATTCCGCCCTTTTAAAGTATCAATATTTCTTTATAAATAATATGTATTTCTTTTATTTAAAGTAATGAAAGAAATATTAAAAAAAGTACCTTCGTCATTTCATAGCTACAACTTTATTTTTCATCGTCGTTTGAAATATAATTACATTAAAAAATATAAGTCTTAACCTTTTTTTTTTAACACGGAGAGTGATAACATGAACACCCGTGGGAAAGTTAGATAGCTTTTAATTAAACTACTTGGATATTCTGGAAAACGATGGAGAAAAAAAAAACATTAATGAATTCACTATAATCTCGCTTGGTGTGTTTTAGATTAAACGAAAGGAAACATTTCTCCAGGATTTAATCTATCCTCACCGTTCACTTAACTTTAATTTTCTATTTTCTATTTTATTTTGCTAGCAGGTAGTCACCGTGCCTCAAGCGGTAGCGTCCGCGACTTTGAGGTGTCAGGTTGAGGGTTCGCGCCCCGTCACGGTCTGGGGTTAGCAAGGGCATGCACTCAGGGTAACGATTACATCTTCCAAAACAAGTCGTTCGCAAGAAGGCCATCGTCCTAGCCCTTGGTAGAAAAGGGAGTCCGTGATGTAAAACCAGAACATTTTATTTTGCTAGCGTGGATAGTATAAGCCATACCATGATAAATGAGCATAAATGAATACATTTCTTGGTATGATCGCATATTCCCATTCATATCCCGACCGACTTCATATTCATATCTCTAAAATGAAATGTGTTTTTTTTCTCTCTTTGACATCATAATGTCTTGAATTTTTTTTTTTATTCTTTTAATAATACAAAGTCATGAAAGGCAAAAAACTTTAATCTGTGTGGTGTGTTTCTCTATGTGTGAAGTGTCAAAGCATCTGTAGTTAGTTCTTCTTCTTCTTCTTCTTCTTCTTCTTCTTCTTCTTCTTCTTCTTCTTCTTCTTCTTCTTCTTCTTCTTCTTCTTCAATATATATATATATATATATATATATATATATATATATATATATATATATATATATATATATATATATATATATATATATATATATGAAAAAGTTTTACCCCGACCGGGACTTAACCTAGGACACATAATTACTGTACCAAGGCGCTACCAACAACACTACAGAAGGTCTAAAAGGGAAACAGACCTTACAGCTTTTATCTGCTATACTATGTTTTCACCTATGGTAATGTGCTTATTTGGCTATTGTTGGTCCCGAATGAGATCGGGAGTTGAATTAAATGCGAAAACGAAGTCACGAGTGAGGCTGAGGGAACTGTAATATGAACAAAGTGGCATTCTGATAGAATGTGTTCATTCTTAGTATAGCAGATATAAGCTGTAAGGCTTGTTTCCCTTGTAGACCTTCTGTGGTGTAGTTTGCAGCGCCTTTGTACAGTAATAATGTGTCTAGGTTCAAGTCCCGGCCGAGGTAAAATTTATTCATGTTTTCACATATGATAATGAGCTTATATATATATATATATATATATATATATATAATATATATATATATATATATATATATATATATATATATATATATATATATATATATATATATATATATATATATACAGACGGATAGACGGACAGATTGATGAGTAACTCAAATGCCTCCTACGGTTCCGGTCTGGTAACATTTAACATTTAAGCTCAAGAAGGATTTTCATGTTTGTTTTTTCCGAAGGAAAAAAAAATTGATTCAGGAGTTTGAGGGACACAAAATTGATGCAGTTTTAACATGAGTATGGCTTGACTTAGAATGAGATAGGATAGGAGGGGAAAAGGGAGAGGGGATTAAGGATATAAGGGAATTGGAGGGAAAAGCACGAAAATTAAATAAAGTAAGAGAGAAAAAAGAGAGGGGCAGACCCTCGTGCTAAGATGAGTATGGCTTAGCTTAGCTTAGGATGGGATGGGATAGGAGGGGAAAAAAGGGGGAGGGGATTAAGGATATAAGGGAATTGGAGGGAAAAGCACGAAAATTAAATAAAGAGAGAAAAAAAGAGAGGGGCAGACCCTCGTGCTTTTCCAAGGATATTATTGTAAGGAAGAATAGGAATTTTAATTTTTAGTTTCTTTTTATGCTAATAGAGCGACCCTGCATTCCCTAGACTTTTATTATGCATAAAGTTAATACTATATAATAACTTTTCGTAGAAGTCTCACTCACTAGGAATAGTAAACTATTTTTTTTTCAATGCTAATATTCGTGATAATATTCTGCGCACGTTCACTTCTGCATCACTATGACTCCAGGTGTACAGGAACTTAAATATCGCTTTGGAATATAAATGAAAATATTATTGCGATTATTATTATTATTATTATTATTATTATTATTATTATTTTTATTATTATTATTATTATTATTATTATTATTATTATTATTATTATTACTATTATTATTATTATTACTATTATTATTATTATTATTATTATAATTATTACTATTAATAATAATAATAATAATAATAATAATAATAATAATAATAATAATAATAATAATAATAATAATAATAATAATAATAATAATAAAGCTGATGATAATGCGAAAACATCATAATCAACAACTACAAAAATAACAACAACAACAATAATAACATCACCAACAACAATAACTATATCACCACCATCGCTACAACCACCATCACCACAACCAAAAACGACAAATTTTCCATACGTACAATAAAAATGTTCAAGTGATCTATTTATCATCACCATAAATAAGATTATGTCTTTAGCAGTAGCCACTCCACTGTGAAAGTTTTTCTAAATAGTTCCGGTTTTACGTCACGGACTTCCTTTTCTACCAAGGGCTAGGACGGTTGCCTTCTTCCGAAGGACTTGTTTTGGCAGATGTAATCGTTACCCTGAGTACATGCCCTTGCTAACCTCAGACTGTGACGGGGCGCGAACCCTCAACCTGACGCCTCAGAGTCGCGGACGCTACTAAATACAGTGTTGTTAAATGCCATCAATTTTCAGCTTTAGTTTGAGTTTTTAATCATAGAATTCCCTTTGGCACAAATCATGCTGTCTTTTCTTACTGTATCTTAACCCATTTGTGGTCTTGAATGTTTATCTATTACTTCTACTCTGTCCCCTGCCTTATAGTTGTGGAAAATTATCTCTATTTTCCCCTTTTCATTAGGTTTCTAAAATGTCTTCATAGTCTTGCAATTTTATAGACTCCCCTCTTCCACCTAACGACTCCCTATTTTAACAGTGAACATAGTATGAATTCCACATGCTCTAAGTTTTTCATTGCTGATGAAGTCTAGATGCAGATTCGATATTAATGTCGATTTTTATCCCCTCTGGGAGCTGGACCTGCTATGTGTTACTAAATGAGCATTCTGTGTATGCGATATTGATGTCAATTATCATTCCATCTGACTTATGGTTGTCGAAACCCACCTTTTGCCACCTCGATGTAGCTTGCCTTTTTACTCTCTTTTCTGTCTGATACTAATTTATTTATTACAGAATTATATTCGTCTTTATAGATTTGGTGTTAAAGTTTTGAGAGAATAGTATTGTAAGGAACTTCGTCAAATGCTTTTCCTATATCAGATAAAAAAAAAAAGATTACGTCCAACGTTATCTCTCTTGCTTGCTGAACTGAATCACAGAATTATGCTTGATTGGTTTCTGTGCTTGTACCCGTGTGCGTTTGTGTGATTAACGAATAGTAATTTCCTAACTGTGCTTACGGGAAGAGCCCTAAGCTCGTAACTTATCGGTTCCATTTTGTATTTAGTGATACTTATCACGTG
>JAXCGZ010008398.1:15000-37797 GCA_037179515.1 Halocaridina rubra
AAGAACATCAGATAGATCAGTTGTGTCTATGTTCCATCTTTCCATAACTGTAGGTACAACTCCCATGACTTATACTTTGTAAGGGAACATGTGGAGAAGTATGTGCATAAGTACATACAGACCAACAAAACTTACAATACTGAAAACACAAAAATAGCAAATACTTAACCTGGTCATGGTATTATAACACACGCAAGAATTAGATTACAGTGTAGCTCCTAAGGCAATATCTGTAAAATAGAGCTAAAATTTTTATTGTTATTGATGCCTATATTACGTACACACACACACACACAAATACAAGCATATATATATATATATATATATATATATATATATATATATATATATATATATATATATATATATATATATATATATATATATATATATATATATATATATATCAAATAAACAGGTTTGAGTCCCGGTCAGGGGTAAAAAAAATATATATATATATATATATATATATATATATATATATATATATATATATATATATATATATATATATACATATATATATATATATATATATATATATATATATATATATATATATATATATATATATATATATATATATATATATATATTGAGTGCGATACAGGGAGGTAAGAAAATTGCCCTCGTCGGGCCCAACCGCCAGGAAAACATTGAGACGAAGAAAAGTAGAAGCTTAAGGTAAAAATAAGGGAATGATATACAACAGAAAAAAGACAGGCTAAAAGAATACTCGAAGTAATGAAGATGAAGCGATATGACAGGGTTAGGCCTTGAGATGACGATAAATCCACTTTTTTGAAGGAAGATACGTCGTAAAAATTAGGAAAGACTGAAAGAAAAAGAGAGTTCCAGAGTCTGGTGGTGGAAGGGAAGAAACAGTCACTGCAACAACCAATCCACGAGCTACAAATCTCCACACAGTACCTGACACATGAGTCCGCTTGGCGAGCGCTACACGGGTTCGGCAGTTGGGGCGGATGGAACTCATCAACATATAAGAGCAGCGATGGAAGTTGTTACGATAGAAAAGAGAACGGGATATCTTACGGCAAAGAGAAGGAAAATCCAGATTGTAAGTAAGAGAAGAGTTATTGATGAGACTGACTGCCTTAGTTTCAACCCTATCAAGGAGATAAGTATAGGAAGAAGCACCCCACATGTGCGAGCAGTATTCTAAGCAGGGACGGATAAGACTTTTACAGATTGTATGAGACTGAAAAGATGAAAAGTAATGACAGTGAGACAGGTAGGGAGCGTATTTATGCACATTAAAATGCGATGCATATTAGTACAAGAAACTCAAACGCACAAAAATATTTTAAAAATTTGAAAGATGTGCAGTGTATTACATATATACTGTGTATTAATAAGACAATTTAGTTTTACTATATATTACTTTTTTATTTCGCAGCCTGATTAACACATACACATACATACACACACAAACGTACATTCACGAGAATATACACATGATTACACCTATAAGCAATTAAAATTTACAATTAATGCCAATACGATTGAAAGAATTCCCACTTTCTCAGAAAATAGAATTCCCACTTTCTCAGAAAATAATTTTTATTTTCTAGAGACCCTCCCTTTCTACCTTCGAAAACTTCATCCCTCCTACCAAGAGAAGTTGATCGCTTGAATTATTGCTTAGGCTTTAGCCTCCCCCCCCCTACCCCTTGTTTTCTAGGGAGATATGTGACAGGAGTACGTTCTAGATTTGCTCTGAGTAGCTTTGATGTTCTCAGTGTAAGTTCTATTTGTGTGTGTGCATGATTACTTTTTGCGTTTTATATTCAATTTTATTTTAGTAAGAATCTGTCACTGACATTTTAAAAGGTATTTATATATATATATATATATATATATATATATATATATATATATATATATATATATATATATATATATATATATGAATCATATTTTACCCCTAACCTGGACTCTAGCCTAAGACACAAATATACTGTTTCATGGCGCTATCAACTATACACCACTGAAGGCTTTAGGATGAGACACACCTCAAAGCTGTTTCATTATGAATGAACGAATTCTTTCTGAATTAATTTTCGTTCATATTACAGCTTCTTCCCAACCTCACTCGTGTCTTCATTTCGACATTTGATTCAGATCCCATACTATACAGGTATCAATAACAATCAAATAAACACATTAACATATGTGAAAACATAATTCATATTTTACCCTTGAGCGGGACTCGAACCTAAGACACATAATTACTGTGGCAAGGTGCTAATATGATTCATGTTTGCAAATATGTTAATGTGTTTATTTGATTATTGTTGATACCTATATACCATGGGATTTGAATTAAATGCGAAAACGAAGCAACGAGTGAGGTTGGGAAGGAACTGTAAACAAAAAGGCATTTGGAAAGAATGCGTTCATTCCTAGCAAAGCAGTTATAAGTTTCGCCTCTTCTTTTGACCTTTAGTGATGTAGTTGGTAGCGCATTGGTACAGTAATTATGTGTCATAGGTTAAATATGATTTATGTTTCCACATATGTTAAGGTATTTATTTCATTATTGTTGATGCCTATATACCATGGGATTTGAATTAAATGCGAAAACGAAGAAGCTGTAATATGAACAATAAGGCATTCAGAAAGAGTGCGTTCATTCCAAGCAAGGCAGTTAGTTGTGAGGTTTGCTTCTTATTTCAACCTTCAGTGGTGTAGTTGGTAGAGCCTTGGCACAGTAATTATGTGTCTAAGTTCGAGTCCAGGTCAGGGATAAAGCATAATTCATGTTGTCACATATGTTAATGTGTTTATTTGATTATATATATATATATATATATATATATATATATATATATATATATATATATTATATATATATGTTATATATATATATATATATATATATATATATATATATATATATATATATATATATATATATATATATGAGTGTGACACCAGACGAGCAAAGAAAACTGCCCTCATCGGTCCTGGGTACGAAGAAAACAAAGTAGAGAAAAGAGATAGTGTGTGTGTGACAACTTGTCAAATGTGAAGATATAATAAGAGATGTGGAACGAACATGAACAAATATTCGGTGAAGATGAAGGCCAAGGAAAAGAACCGTAACTGAAATAAAACTTAACATCGCACTGTCTTGACTAGTCTTTTTTAAGTCAAAAAAGACTTAAGATATAGTATCGCAAATAGCGACTGATGTCATGGGCCAACCTACTCCGTCGTATGTGTGTGTGTGTGTGTGTGTGTGTGTGTGTGTGTGTGTGTGTGTGTGTGTGTGTGTGTGTGTGTGTGTGTGTGTGTGTGTGTGTGTGTGTGAAAATTAAAACTTATGTGTTCTAATATATAATCTTAAATACGAAGTTTCATCTCGCAAATATTTAACCTCTCAAATGAACAAACTAAATTTCCAAGAGTACAGTAGGTGAATAACCTGTTTTTTTTTTTTATTTATGTTGAAGCTGCTCTAATTAGTACACAGGAGGAAATATGATGTGCAAGTAACATAAGCCATTTGAAAAGTTCGAAATGCGAAAGTGTGAAGCTAAAAATAAAATCTGCGTATTATATTCGAGAGCCCACACTCTCATGGATACTCAGCTGAAATTGTTGGGTTATTATTTGTACGACCAAAAAGTTTTGTTTTACGACACGGACTTCCTTTTCTACCAAGGGCTAGGACGGTTGCCTTCTTGCGAAGGACTTGTTTTGACAGATGTAATCGTTACCCTGAGTGCATGCCCTTGCTAATTTCAGACCGTGGCGGGGCGCGAACCCTCGACCTGACGCCTCAAAGTCGCGGACGCTACCGCTTGAGCCACGGTGACTACACTACCAATAAATTTTGTATGTATTAATTAAAAAAAAAACTCTTCGTAGTTATATCTATCTCCAGATAGTAACAAAAAAATGCGTATGTCAAAAAAACAATCGTAGTTTTTGCAATGATCTGTTTGTCAAGCAAAAGAACCAAAGGGTGAAGGAGCAAAATAGAAGTGATAAAGTGAACCAAAAAAAACAACTGTCAAGAGCATTTCCATTGGGGATAAAAGAGAGGAGAAGTGTTGTAAATGCAAAGAACATCAACATTCATCTCACCTTTCCATGCTCTTTAGACATCCCCCGGTGGAGAAGTCCGGTTTGTTTAACATTCAACACCGGACAGAATGTTGGAAGGAATAATCTACCTACGGCTGTCCTCTCTCTCCTTCCCCCTCTCATGTAACATATGATTCTCTCTCTCTCTCTCTCTCTCTCTCTTCTCTCTCTCTCTCTCTCTCTCCTCTCTCTCTCTCTCTCTCTCTCTCTCTCTCTCTTCTCATCTCTTTCTCTCTCTCTTCTCTCTCTCTCTTCTCTCTCTCTCTCTCTCTCTCTCTCTCTCTCTCTCTCTCTCTCTCTCTCTCTCTCCTCCCATGTAACATATGATATTATCTCTCTCTCTCTCTCTCTCTCTCTCTCTCTCTCTCTCTCTCTCTCTCTCTCTCTCTCTCTCTCTCTCCTCTCTCTCTCTCTCTCTCTCTCTCTCTCTGTCTATTCAGCCATTCAACTTTCATTTTCGATGTAATTCACAAAGTAAAATACACGAAAGCATCTTGCCTCAAGTGTACTACTGGATCCCTCATCTGTTATTACAGGATGTAAACAGGTATCAGTATTCTGGCTGAAAACCAGCAAACTATTTACAAACATCTGAAGTTATCCAATGCGAAAACTTATCCCATAAGACACAGGAATTGGCAAGACTAAGAAGACAAAGAGCTGGAGAGCGTAGGAGGAGAAGGAAATACACGAGGAAGAAGAACTGCCTAAGGAACACAAAGAGTCTGAAGGAGGATTGAGAAACCCCCATTAGGAGGAGAGCTTAACTCACAATGACGGAGAGGTTATTAGGACGTCCGACCAATGAAGAGGAGACACCAAGTAGAACACACCAAATAAGACAGCAACAGGCTCAGTTTTGTTGCAATGGACGCGGGAAAAACGATAATGCAACCTATCTAGGAAGAGAACGAGAATTATATGTCTTATTTTTAAAAAAGGCCGAGTTTCAAAGCATATTTATGTGTTCAGGGTCCACAAAACACATTTCTCCATAACTTTTCCTCATGTATAGATAACACATTACGTTCCTTTTGGAATGGATAGCACGTGACTGTACTTGATGTTCTCTTTGACAGTACATAACTTTATTACGAGTCAGTACATATGTACGTGGCAACATTACTTGACGTGTGTACAGCAGAAACACCTCAAGATAACGAAAAAGTATATTTAAATAATTCTGAATAAGTACACAACATACCAATACGGCTTATAACCGACCCCAGTTATTGGTAATTCAATGTCAAGAGTCCCACACAGGAGTTTCAGAGTTCAGTTTCCAAAAATGACTCGTACACCTGCTACGCCAAAATAACTTGGAAATTAAAGGAAAGAATAGGGTTTTTCGATGTCTAATAACCCCTGTCAATTCAGTAGCTCGCTGATACACCAATAAGCCTTTGAAGTCATTGGTGAAAGAGCAATTTTGTGAAGTCTGACTTCGATCATGGCTAAAATACGCTTCCAAAATCGCATGTTAATAATAATAATGTCACAAAAATCTAACACGGCATCGATTTTAAACTTCTCAGTATTTTACATTAGTGATGAAAGTTAGAAGTGATAAAGACATAAAAACAGTAATTAAGCAAGCATAGGTTTCTACAACCTAACATATACAGTATCTGTAGAAGACCTCAACCAAACGAGGAAAACGAAAAAAAAAAATCGAAAATTTCAAATCTTGAAACAAAAAAACTAGTATACAACAGAATTCTTAGCAACACTCTCCAGTCTTGCCTACAAATTCAGAAGGCAGAATAAAATGAATTATGCAGCCAGAAAAAGACATTGCGATGTTTTTAACTATATAATGAACTATATCAGGGAAGATAAACATGTAAACATCTATCAGATGGAACTTATTTAGGATGAAAATGATTAAGAATAATACTGTATTTGAAAAAATGTTCGTACCAAAAATGGAAGTATAGAAACTGAAGCGCTAACTTAATATTTGTGAGAGTCTGTGTATTCGGTTACAACATAATTAGTCTCCAGGGATAATGCATATCATAATAGGACCCATATCCTCAGAGATATAACTTATGTTATGAAATAATTAGACTCCAGCGATAATGTATATCATAATAGGACCCATATCCTCAGAGATATAAACTTCGGTTACAACATAATTAGTCTCCAGGGATAATGCATATCATAATAGGACCCATATCCTCAGAGATATAAACTTCGGTTATGACATAATTAGACTCCAGCGATAATGCATATCATAATAGGACCCATATCCTCAGAGGTAGACGCTTCGGTTAGGACATAATTAGACTCAAGCGATAATGCATATCATAATAGGACCCATATCCTCAGAAATAGAAACTTAGGTTATGACATAATTAGACTCCAGCGATAATGCATAACATAACAGGACCCATATCCTCAGAGATAGAAACTTCGGTTACGACATAATTAGACTCCAGGGATAATGCATATCATAATGGGACCTATATCCTCAGAGATAGAAACTTCAGTTACGACATAATTAGACTCCAGGGCTAATGCATATCATAATAGGACCCATATCCTCAGAAATAGAAACTTCGGTTACGACATAATTAGACTCAGTGATAATGCATAACATAAGAGGACCCATATATTCAGAGATAGAAACTTCGGTTACGACATAATTAGACTCCAGGGATAATGCATAACATACGAGGACCCATATCCTAAGGGATAGAAACTTCGGTTACGACATAATTAGACTCCAGGGATAATGCATAACATAAGAGGACCCATATCCTCAGAGACAGAAACTTCGGTTACGACATAATTAGACTCCAGGGTTAATGCATAACATAAGAGGGGACCCATGTCCTCAGAGATAGAAACTTACATTATGAGTTGCATAGAAAATAACAATCGACCATAGATTACTGTATATTTGTTGTATAAGGAAACAGTTTATAGAGCCTGATATTTCTCTCTGGGAACATAAACACGTGATAGAAGTGATTGAGCGAAAACTAAAAAATTTTCGTCAGTCATCTGGAGGGCTTTAAAAAGAGCAATTTTCTGTGGAAACGCATATTTACCGATTACACTTTTTGAGAAATGTGAATTATATTGGATTTTTTAGAAACATTAAACCTCCTTTTTTCATTACACTCGCTTTTCAGTATTTTAAATAGACTTGACAGGCTAAAGGAATTTATTGTACCATGATGGGTTTACATTCTGCTTATAGGTAAGAATCAATTCTGATACACCATTAAATAATTTTATGTAAAAAAAAATGACAATTTATTTCATGAACTAATGCAGTCGAGTCCAGAGACACATATGTATTATATTACATAAATATATAAAATGAGATTTTCTTAAAGTTCAACTTACTGACAACAAACTGACAACAAAATCATAGATTTCAGTCCACTACTAATTGCATATATTCCTCACACACACACTGACACGTTGAGCTATCATAAATATAAAGTATTCATAAATGAACTAGTGAAAATATTGAACTAAAATTTTCCACCAGATTCTATAGAATATGAAATATTCATAAATGAACTAGTGAAAATATTGAACTCAAATTTTTTCAGCAGGTTCTATAGAATATGAAATATAAATGAACTAGTGAAAATATTGAACTCAAATTTTCCAGCAGGTTCTATAGAATATGAAATATTCATAAATGAACCAGTGAAAATATTGAACTCTAATTTTGCAGCAGTTTCTATAGAATATGAAATATTCTTAAATGAACTAGTGAAAATATTGAACTCAAATCTTCTAGCAGGTTCTATAGAATATGAAATATTCATAAATGAACTAGTGAAAATATTGAACTCAAATTTTCCAGCAGGTTCTATAGAATATGAAATATTCATAAATGAACTAGTGAAAATATTGAACTCAAATTTTACAGCAGGTTCTATAGAATATGAAATATTCATAAATGAACTAGTGAAACTATTGAACTCTAATTTTCCAGCATGTTCTATAGAATATGAAATATTCATAAATGAACTAGTGAAAATAATGAACTCAAATTTTCCAGCAGGTTCTATAGAATATGAAATATTCATAAATGAACTTGTGAAAATATTGAACTCAAATCTTCCAGCAGGTTCTATAGAATATGAAATATTCATAAATGAACTAGCGAAAATACTAAACTCAAATTTTCCAGCAGGTTCTATAGAATATGAAATATTCATAAATGAACTAGTGAAAATATTGAACTAAAATTTTTCCAGCAGGTTCTATAGAATATGAAATAATCATAAATGAACTAGTGAAAATATTGAATTCTAATTTTCCAGCAGGTTCTATAGAATATGAAATATTCATAAATGAACTAGTGAAAATATTGAACTCAAATTTTCCAGCAGGTTCTATAGAATATGAAATATTCATAAATGAACTAGTGAAAATATTGAACTCAAATTTTCCAGCTGGTTCTATAGAATATGAAATATTCATAAATGAACTAGTGAAAATATTGAACTCAAATTTTCCAGCAGGTTCTATAGAATATGAAATATTCATAAATGAACTAGTGAAAATATTGAACTAAAATTTTTCCAGCAGGTTCTATAGAATATGAAATAATCATAAATGAACTAGTGAAAATATTGAATTCTAATTTTCCAGCAGGTTCTATAGAATATGAAATATTCATAAATGAACTAGTGAAAATATTGAACTCAAATTTTCCAGCAGGTTCTATAGAATATGAAATATTCATAAATGAACTAGTGAAAATATTGAACTAAAATTTTTCCAGCAGGTTCTATAGAATATGAAATAATCATAAATGAACTAGTGAAAATATTGAATTCTAATTATCCAGCAGGTTCTATAGAATATGAAATATTCATAAATGAACTAGTGAAAATATTGAACTCAAATTTTCCAGCAGGTTCTATAGAATATGAAATATTCATAAATGAACTAGTGAAAATATTGAACTAAAATTTTTCCAGCAGGTTCTATAGAATATGAAATAATCATAAATGAACTAGTGAAAATATTGAATTCTAATTTTCCAGCAGGTTCTATAGAATATGAAATATTCATAAATGAACTAGTGAAAATATTGAACTCAAATTTTCCAGCAGGTTCTATAGAATATGAAATATTCATAAATGAACTAGTGAAAATATTGAACTCAAATTTTCCAGCAGGTTCTATAGAATATGAAATATTCATAAATGAACTAGTGAAAATATTGAACTCAAATTTTCCAGCATGTTCTATAGAATATGAAATATTCATAAATGAACTAGTGAAAATAATGAATTCAAATTTTCCAACAGGTTCAATAGAATTTCTAGATATCTTTTTATAATAAATTGAAAAATCTCAGCATTAATATATGTTCTGTATACCAGGGGAAGCAAATTATTTGACATATATTGTTCTAATATAAGCAGATCTCTCTCACTCAAAAACACGAAATTTACCCTCTTAATTCTATCAACATATAGGAATCCGTATAGCCTCTAACTTGTCTTGGAAGAATCACATAATCCAAATATATAAATCTTCATCCAAAGAAATTGGTTGTTTTGTTTCGTTAACGTCATTACTTTTCCTCTTTCCAGTTGCTTAAAATTTATAAAGGTCTTATCCGTCCCTGCTTAGAATACTGCTCACACATCTGGGGTGTTTCTTCTTATATTTATCTCCTTGATAGGGTTGAATCTAAAGCAGTCAGACTCGTTAATTATCCTTCTCTTACTTCTAATCTGGATTCTCTCTCTTCGCCGTAAGGTATCTTCCCTTTCTCTTTTCTATCACTACTACTTCCATTGCTGCTCTCATGAGTTTGCGAGTTGCATCCCTCCCGCACTGCCGAGGCCGCGTAACACTCGCAAAGCGGCTTCATCTCACAGGTACTGTGTGGAGATTTGTAGCTCGCGGATTGGTCGGTGCAGTGACTGCTTCTTCCCATCTACCTCCAGACTCTGGAACTCTCTTCCTTCTTCTGTCTTTCCTAATTCTCATGACCTATCATCCTTCAAAAAACAGATCTATCGTCATCTAAGGGCCTAGTCCTCCATATCACTTGGTCCTCTGTACATTGACTGTTTTCTCTGTCTGTTTTCTTTTGTTTGATATTACCTCATCTGTGCCTTGTCCTTAACCTTTTTCTTTCCCTTCGTCTTGGTGTTTTCTCGTGCCCAGGCCTTTATTGATAAGGGCAGTTTTTGCCTGTCCCAGTGTCACACTCATAAAAAAAATAAAAAAGGTAATATAGGTTGTGTTGCATATAGCAAAAATGTCCAGAGACCAGTGAGGCTGAATTTAGTTTAGCATTCCAGGCTTGCATGAGCCAAAAAATGCTGGAAGGAGAATATTATCAAATAATGAGAAAATTTATATCTAACAATTTGTTCATTCTATGTCTTTTGTCATCCACAGGAAGAGAATTCCACGGGGGAGAGCGTTGTGCTACGGAATGTAGATCTGGATTCCGGTGGACGATACAAGTGCGAAGTGGTTACTGATTGGCCAGGCTTTCACACGGCAGATAGGAGTGCTGAAATGGTCGTTGTTGGTGAGTTTATAACTCCTATTTTTTTTTTCATGATGTGACTTTGTATGAACTATCTTCAGTGTCCCATTGCCAACCTCTTCTTACAGATGCAACCTATGATACCCCTTCCAACATTTAAAAAAAAAAAAGAAACTCCATCCATCCATCTATCTGCATAAAGGTTTCTTTTTAGATGGATAATGACGAGAATTGACATTTTCTACTTACACGTTACATCTATCCTACTAGTGAAATAGTAGTTTCTCGATCTCCTTTAATGAGGAAGCAAATTCATTATAAATTAAATGGAGCTCAAAGGAATCAATGAGGAAAAAAATGATCACGAGCGTTGGAGCTTAGCCTCTAAAATTTGTGATCTTTTAAAGTAAAATTTATACTTTTTTAAACTGCCTCACTCCAAGCATAATCCTCCCTGCCAAGGATTAGCAGTCAGCTTAAAAAGAGTTTGTTGGCGGAAATGAGTGTTGAACATTTTAATGGGATGGAATTTAAACTTTTTCTCATTCTGCCCATCGGTTCATTTTCTCACAAAATGAGATTTCATTATTCGTACACGTAAGTATCATTTAGTGATTCATCTTTACATAAGATTTTAACGTGTGTGTGATTACCTAATTGTGATTACCTAATTGTGTTTACGGGAAAAAGCCCAAAGCTCGTATCTTCCCGTCTCCTGATCGGTTCCAGTTTATACTTAGTGATACTTATCATACTTGTCCTTAAAACTATAGATTGAGATAGCATTAACTACCTCCTCGCTTAGCGAATTCCAATTATCAACTACTCTTACACTGAAAAAGTATTTCCTTCCATCCTGCAAAGAAGTTTTCTTACGAAGCTTCAAACTATGACCTCTAGTTCTAGAGCCAGCCATATCAAAATATCGATCCCTATCCACTCTATCATAACCATGAAGGAATTTAAAGACTGACACCATATCCCCCCCTCACTCTTCTAGCTTCGAGTGATGGTAAGTCTAATTCCCTCAGCCTCTCATCATAACTGAGATTGCGTATTTCTGGCACCAGTTTCGTGGCATGTCTTTGAACTTTTTCAAGCTTAGCTATGTACATGAGTGTGTGTGTGTGTGTGTGTGTGTGTGTGTGTGTGATTACCTAATTGTGATTTCCTAATTGTGTTTACGGGAAAGAGCCCAAAGCTCGTATCTTCCCGTCTCCTCATCGGTTCCATTTTTAGACTTAGTGATACTTATCGTACCTGTCCTTAAAACTATGGATTGAGATAGCATTAACTACCTCCTCGCTTAGCGAATTCCAATTATCAACTACTCTTACACTGAAAAAGTATTTCCTTACATCCTGCAAACAAGTTTTCTTACGAAGCTTCAAACTATGACCTATAGTTCTAGAGCCAGCCATATCGAAATATCGATCCCTATCCACTCTATCATAACCATGAAGGAATTTAAAGACTGTCACCATATCCCCCCTTACTCTTCTAGCTTCGAGTGATGGCAAGTCTAATTCCCTCAGCCTCTCATCATAACCGAGATTGCATATTTCTGGCACCAGTTTCGTGGCATGTCTTTGAACTTTTTCAAGCTTAGCTATGTGCTTTTTCAAGTGCGGATTCCAAAAGGGGGCTGCATATTCGAGTTTTGGCCTCACATAGGTTACATAAATATTTCTGAACATTTCCTTGTCCATGTGCCTGAAGGCTACCCTTACATTTGATAAGAATGCATATGCTGCCCTTACTACGCCATTTATATGTATTTCTGGAGAGAAATCTGCCAGTATGTTTACTCCTAGATCTCTCTCATTTTCTGTCTCTTGAAGTTGTACTCCAGCCACCGAGTAGTCAAGCTTGGGCCTTCTTGCACTTGTACCCATTCTCATTACCTTACATTTTGAGGTATTGAATTTCATTAGCCACTTTTCTGACCACTCATGCAGATTATTTAGATCCTCCTGAAGTTCTCTACCATTGTTCTCGTTTTTTACTTTCTTCACAATCTTTGCATCATCTGCAAACATATTCATGAATGAATTTACAGACTCTTGTAGGTCATTTACATATACAAGGAACAAAAGTGGCCCTAAAACTGAACCCTGTGGAACTCCACTACTAACTCTTCTCCATTCAGACACTGAGTGTCTTACTCTAACCCTCTGTTCCCTTCCTTCTAAGTAAGTTTTTATCCATTCCAAGACATTTCCACCTATTCTAGCCATTGATTGCAGCTTCCTAATAAGTCTCCCATGTGGAACAGTGTCAAACGCTTTCTGGAAGTCTAGGAATATGCAATCTGCCCAACCCTCTCTTTCCTGTAAGATTTGGCTTACCTCATCATAAAATTCTAATAAGTTTGTTACTGTTGATCTTCCTTCTCTGAAGCCATGTTGCCTCACTGACAAAAGGTTGAAGGATTCCAAGTGAAGAGAGATATGTTTCCTTAGTAGTTTCTCCATAAGTTTGCAAACTATGCTGGTCAAGGAAACTGGTCTATAGTTCAGAGCCGTATCCCTCCTTCCCTTTTTGAAGATAGGTATCACATTTGCTTGTTTCCAGCATCTTGGAATCTCCCCCGACTCCAGTGACTCCCTAAATATGATACTTAGTGCCACTGATATTGTGTTTGCGCATTTTTTAAGCACATGAGGGGATATGTCATCAGGACCTGTAGCTTTATGAACATCTAAATCCATCAGCGCTTTGCATACCTCTGTGGCTGTAAGGTTGATGTTCTCTAATACCGGCCCTTGAGCTTCTATCACTGCAATCTGAGGGGGTGGGGTATTTTCTACTGTAAATACTGACTGAAACTCCTTGTTCAATTCTTTGCAGATCTCTTCGTCCGTCTCAGTGATGCTTCCATCCGCTCTCTTTAGCCTTAAAACCTGTTCTTTTACCTTCAGTTTTCCTCTGATAAAGCTGTGGAAAAGCTTGGGATTTTCTTTAGCCTTCCTGGTGATGTCCCTCTCATAATCTCTCTCTGCCTCTCTCCTTTTACTTAGGTAGTCATTTCTTGCTCTTTTGTAGGTTTGCCAGGCATTTATGTTTTTTCTCCTCCTATACCTTTTCCAGCATTTGTCTCTCCACTCCTTAGCTCTTTTACACCCATTATCAAACCATTTCTCTCTGGCATGAATTACACCTACTTTGGTGACAGGTATGCAGCAATCTACTATCTTCCCATATTTCTCACAAAAGATGTCATACATTTCTTGTACAGATTTGTTGTAAAATAAGGTTCTCCAGTCAATAACTGCAAAAAGCTCATTCATTTTGATGTAATCTCCTTTCGGATAGTTCCTCCTCATGTCCTCAGTGCCTCTACCCTCAGGAAGAATGTCTTCAATGATATACTCCATCAACAACACACAGTGGTCACTCTTTCCAATTGGTGGTTCATACTCAATATTTTCAATATCCAACACATTATCTGTGAACACTAGATCAAGTAGTGATGGCTCATCCCCACCCCTGGCTCTTGTTGGTTCCATTACATGTTGGTGTAGGAAATTCCCTTGTATGCAATCTAGGAATCTTGCCCCAAATGAGTTCTCACCACTGTGTGGGTCAAGATTTATCCAATCTATCTCTTTATGATTAAAGTCTCCCATAATCAAAATCCTACATTTTTTCTCCCGTGCCATGTTAACAACTGAGTTTATGATTTCAATAGTACCTATATGGCTTTCCTCATAAATTTCAAGCCTATTTTGGTTCCTTGGTGGGTTGTATACAACAGTTATTATAATGCTCTCTGACCCAGTATTTATGCGAGCAACAAGAAATTCCCTGAACTCACTTTCTATAGCCAAGTTTATTTCTTCAACTTGAATCCTCTCACTTATGAGCAGTGCTATCCCTCCACCAGTCCTCTCAGATCTTTCAACCCTTAGTATTCTGAAGCCCTTAGGAAAAACTGTGACACTGTTTATGTCCTCACTCAACTTAGTCTCTGTAATTGCTACTATATCTGCCTTACTGTTGTGAATCCTATCTTTTAATTCTACTGCCTTACCAGCTAATCCATCAGCATTTGTGTATAACAATCTTAATGAGGCCCCATCCCCTGATCTTCTGTCATTATCTTCTTTATCTCCCCTTTGTCTGGAAGTATTCTGTAACGAAAATTTTTCTTCTCTTCTTCATTTCTCTCATCATTTAACCTTCTTGCCTCTTGCAACAAGTTTTTGATCTTTCCCATCTCTTCCTGTGTTCTGTATCGTCTAATGAACACTTCTTTGCATTCTTGAAGGTCTTTTAGACTTTTTTTTCTCAACAATATTTCCCTACATGTTTCCCCTCTCTCAAAGGTTACTTTTGTTGGTCTCGGCTTTCCTTCCCTCGAATATTTACCTAGTTGGTGTATGTTTACAATATCCTCAGGACCACATACTACTCCAAGCTTTCTTATCAGGTCTACAACCTTAGCTTTATTTTCTTCAAGTCTCCCCTGCCATGTTGGCTCCTGGGATTCACTTATGCCTGAGATTACCACTGTCTTCTCCTTATCAAGTGCCTGTCTGATGAGTGGGTTTGCCCTTTCCATCACAACGTCTTTCATTTTTTCGATTACTGTCTCTTTATAGTCAACTGTTTGTATGGTTTCCAGTGCCACCACCTTTACAGCCTCTTTTACTGCCACATTCCCCTTTAGTGCATCAGCAAAGGACGTTTTCATGGCATCATTTTCCATATTCAGCTCCTGGAACTCTTTTCTGAACTGTTCAATGTTTTCCTTAATCTGGACATTCCAAGCAGCAATCTCGTCTCTCTCAGAAGAGAGCAGTGAACTAACATCTAATTCCTTTAGGTTGTCATTTAGCTGTTTGTTTTTATCTTCTTGTTTAGAAATTCTAGATTCTAGTTGACTCTTTTCCCCTTCCAGCTTCTTTATTCTTTTTTCTAGTTCCTTTCTCTCCTGCCCTTGTGCTTTATTTGCTTCCTCCAAAGATCTTATTTGTGTGTGTGTGTGTGTGTGTGTGTGTGTGTGTGTGTGTGTGTGTGTGTGTGTGTGTGTGTGTGTGTGTGTGTGTGTGAGTGTGTGTGTGTGTGTGTGTGTGTGTGTGTGTGTGTGTGTGTGTGTGTGTGTGTGATTACCTAATTGTGATTACCTAATTGTGTTTACGGGAAAGAGCCCAAAGCTCGTATCTTCCCGTCTCCTCATCGGTTCCAGTTTATACTTAGTGATACTTATCATACCTGTCCTTAAAACTATGGATTGAGATAGCATTAACTACCTCCTCCCTTAGCGAATTCCAATTATCAACTACTCTTACACTGAAAAAGTATTTCCTTACATCCTGCAAAGAAGTTTTCTTACGAAGCTTCAAACTATGACCTCTAGTTCTAGAGCCAGCCATATCAAAATGTCGATCCCTATCCACTCTATCATAACCATGAAGGAATTTAAAGACTGTCACCATATCCCACCTCACTCTTCTAGCTTCGAGTGATGGTAAGTCTAATTCCCTCAGCCTCTCATCATAACTGAGATTGCGTATTTCTGGCACCAGTTTCGTGGCATGTCTTTGAACTTTTTCAAGCTTAGCTATGTGCTTTTTCAAGTGCGGATTCCAAAAGGGGGCTGCATATTCGAGTTTTGGCCTCGCATAGGTTACATAAATATTTCTGAACATTTCCTTGTCCACGTGCCTGAAGGCTACCCTTACATTTGATAAGAATGCATATGCTGCCCTTACTATGCCATTTATATGTATTTCTGGAGAGAAATCTGCCAGTATGTTTACTCCTAGATCTCTCTCATTTTCTGTCTCTTGAAGTTGTACTCCAGCCATCGAGTAGTCAAGCTTGGGCCTTCTTGCACTTGTACCCATTCTCATTACCTTACATTTTGAAGTATTGAATTTCATTAGCCACTTTTCTGACCACTCATGCAGATTATTTAGATCCTCCTGAAGTTCTCTACCATTGTTCTCGTTTTTTACTTTCTTCACAATCTTTGCATCATCTGCAAACATATTCATGAATGAATTTACAGACTCTGGTAGGTCATTTACATATACAAGGAACAAAAGTGGCCCTAAAACTGAACCCTGTGGAACTCCACTACTAACTCTTCTCCATTCAGACACTGAGTGTCTTACTCTAACCCTCTGTTCCCTTCCTTCTAAGTAAGTTTTTATCCATTCCAAAACATTTCCACCTATTCTAGCCATTGATTGCAGCTTCCTAATAAGTCTCCCATGTGGAACAGTGTCAAACGCTTTCTGGAAGTCTAGGAATATGCAATCTGCCCAGCCCTCTCTTTCCTGTAAGATTTGGCTTACCTCATCATAAAATTCTAATAAGTTTGTTACTGTTGCTCTACCTTCTCTGAAGCCATGTTGCCTCACTGACAAAAAGTTGAAGGATTCCAAGTGAAGAGAGATATGTTTCCTTAGTAGTTTCTCCATAAGTTTGCAAACTATGCTGGTCAAGGAAACTGGTCTATAGTTCAGAGCCGTATCCCTCCTTCCCTTTTTGAAGATAGGTATCACATTTGCTTGTTTCCAGCATCTTGGAATCTCCCGCGACTCCAGTGACTCCTTAAATATGATACTTAGTGCCACTGATATTGTGTTTGCGCATTTTTTAAGCACATGAGGGGATATGTCATCAGGACCTGTAGCTTTATGAACATCTAAATCCATCAGCGCTTTGCATACCTCTGTGGCTGTAAGGTTGATGTTCTCTAATACCGGCCCTTGAGCTTCTATCACTGCAATCTGAGGGGGTGGGGTATTTTCTACTGTAAATACTGACTGAAACTCCTTGTTCAATTCTTTGCAGATCTCTTCATCCGTCTCAGTGATGCTTCCATCCGCTCTCTTTAGCCTTAAAACCTGTTCTTTTACCTTCAGTTTTCCTCTGATAAAGCTGTGGAAAAGCTTGGGATTTTCTTTAGCCTTCCTGGTGATGTCCCTCTCATAGTCTCTCTCTGCCTCTCTCCTTTTACTTAGGTAGTCATTTCTTGCTCTTTTGTAGGTTTGCCAGGCATTTATGTTTTTTCTCCTCCTATACCTTTTCCAGCATTTGTCTCTCCACTCCTTAGCTCTTTTACACCCATTATCGAACCATTTCTCTCTGGCATGAATGACACCTACTTTGGTGACAGGTATGCAGCAATCTACTATCTTCCCATATTTCTCACAAAAGATGTCATACATTTTTTGTACAGATTTGTTGTAAAAATAAGGTTCTCCAGTCAATAATTGTGTGTGTGTGTGTGTGTGCGTGTGTGTGTGTGTGTGTGTGTGTGTGTGTGTGTGTGTGTGATTACCTAATTGTGATTACCTAATTGTGTTTACGGGAAAGAGCCCAAAGCTCGTATCTTCCCGTCTCCTGATCGGTTCCATTTTTAGACTTAGTGAAACTTATCGTACCTGTCCTTAAAACTATGGATTGAGATAGCATTAACTACCTCCTCGCTTAGCGAATTCCAATTATCAACTACTCTTACACTGAAAAAGTATTTCCTTACATCCTGCAAAGAAGTTTTCTTACGAAGCTTCAAACTATGACCTATAGTTCTAGAGCCAGCCATATCGAAATATCGATCCCTATCCACTCTATCATAACCATGAAGGAATTTAAAGACTGTCACCATATCCCCCCTTACTCTTCTAGCTTCAAGTGATGGCAAGTCTAATTCCCTCAGCCTCTCATCATAACCGAGATTGCGTATTTCTGGCACCAGTTTCGTGGCATGTCTTTGAACTTTTTCAAGCTTAGCTATGTGCTTTTTCAAGTGCGGATTCCAAAAGGGGGCTGCATATTCGAGTTTTGGCCTCACATAGGTTACATAAATATTTCTGAACATTTCCTTGTCCATGTGCCTGAAGGCTACCCTTACATTTGATAAGAATGCATATGCTGCCCTTACTACGCCATTTATATGTATTTCTGGAGAGAAATCTGCCAGTATGTTTACTCCTAGATCTCTCTCATTTTCTGTTTCTTGAAGTTGTACTCCAGCCACCGAGTAGTCAAGCTTGGGCCTTCTTGCACTTGTACCCATTCTCATTACCTTACATTTTGAGGTATTGAATTTCATTAGCCACTTTTCTGACCACTCATGCAGATTATTTAGATCCTCCTGAAGTTCTCTACCATTGTTCTCGTTTTTTACTTTCTTCACAATCTTTGCATCATCTGCAAACATATTCATGAATGAATTTACAGACTCTGGTAGGTCATTTACATATACAAGGAACAAAAGTGGCCCTAAAACTGAACCCTGTGGAACTCCACTACTAACTCTTCTCCATTCAGACACTGAGTGTCTTACTCTAACCCTCTGTTCCCTTCCTTCTAAGTAAGTTTTTATCCATTCCAAGACATTTCCACCTATTCTAGCCATTGATTGCAGCTTCCTAATAAGTCTCCCATGTGGAACAGTGTCAAACGCTTTCTGGAAGTCTAGGAATATGCAATCTGCCCAGCCCTCTCTTTCCTGTAAGATTTGGCTTACCTCATCATAAAATTCTAATAAGTTTGTTACTGTTGATCTTCCTTCTCTGAAGCCATGTTGCCTCACTGACAAAAAGTTGAAGGATTCCAAGTGAAGAGAGATATGTTTCCTTAGTAGTTTCTCCATAAGTTTGCAAACTATGCTGGTCAAGGAAACTGGTCTATAGTTCAGGGCCGTATCCCTCCTTCCCTTTTTGAGGATAGGTATCACATTTGCTTGTTTCCAGCATCTTGGAATCTCCCCCGACTCCAGTGACTCCTTAAATATGATACTTAGTGCCACTGATATTGTGTTTGCGCATTTTTTAAGCACATGAGGGGATATGTCATCAGGACCTGTAGCTTTATGAACATCTAAATCCATCAGCGCTTTGCATACCTCTGTGGCTGTAAGGTTGATGTTCTCTAATACCGGCCCTTGAGCTTCTATCACTGCAATCTGAGGGGGTGGGGTATTTTCTACTGTAAATACTGACTGAAACTCCTTGTTCAATTCTTTGCAGATCTCTTCGTCCGTCTCAGTGATGCTTCCATCCGCTCTCTTTAGCCTTAAAACCTGTTCTTTTACCTTCAGTTTTCCTCTGATAAAGCTGTGGAAAAGCTTGGGATTTTCTTTAGCCTTCCTGGTGATGTCCCTCTCATAATCTCTCTCTGCCTCTCTCCTTTTACTTAGGTAGTCATTTCTTGCTCTTTTGTAGGTTTGCCAGGCATTTATGTTTTTTCTCCTCCTATACCTTTTCCAGCATTTGTCTCTCCACTCCTTAGCTCTTTTACACCCATTATCGAACCATTTCTCTCTGGCATGAATTACACCTACTTTGGTGACAGGTATGCAGCAATCTACTATCTTCCCATATTTCTCACAAAAGATGTCATACATTTCTTGTACAGATTTGTTGTAAAATAAGGTTCTCCAGTCAATAACTGCAAAAAGCTCATTCATTTTGATGTAATCTCCTTTCGGATAGTTCCTCCTCATGTCCTCAGTGCCTCTACTCTCAGGAAGAATGTCTTCAATGATATACTCCATCAACAACACACAGTGGTCACTCTTTCCAATTGGTGGTTCATACTCAATATTTTCAATATCCAACACATTATCTGTGAACACTAGATCAAGTAGTGATGGCTCATCCCCACCCCTGGCTCTTGTTGGTTCCATTACATGTTGGTGTAGGAAATTCCCTTGTACGCAATCTAGGAATCTTGCCCCAAATGAGTCCTAACCACTGTGTGGGTCAAGATTTATCCAATCTATCTCTTTATGATTAAAGTCTCCCATAATCAAAATCCTACATTTTTTCTCCCGTGCCATATTAACAACTGAGTTTATGACTTCAATAGTACCTATATGACTTTCCTCATAAATTTCAAGCCTATTTTGGTTCCTTGGTGGGTTGTATACAACAGTTATTATAATGCTCTCTGACCCAGTATTTATGCGAGTAACAAGAAATTCCCTGAACTCACTTTCTATAGCCAAGTTTATTTCTTCAACTTGAATCCTCTCACTTATGAGCAGTGCTATCCCTCCACCAGTCCTCTCAGATCTTTCGACCCTTAGTATTCTGAAGCCCTTAGGAAAAACTGTGACACTGCTTATGTCCTCACTCAACTTAGTCTCTGTCATTGCTACTATATCTGCCTTACTGTTGTGAATCCTATCTTTTAATTCTACTGCCTTACCAGCTAATCCATCAGCATTTGTGTATAACAATCTTAATGAGGCCCCATCCCCTGATCTTCTGTCATTATCTTCTTTATCTCCCCTTTGTCTGGAAGTATTCTGTAACAAAAATTTTTCTTCTCTTCTTCATTTCTTTCATCATTTAACCTTCTTGCCTCTTGCAACAAGTTTTTGATCTTTCCCATCTCTTCCTGTGTTCTGTATCGTCTAATGAACACTTCTTTGCATTCTTGAAGGTCTTTTAGACTTTTTTTTCTCAACAATATTTCCCTACATGTTTCCCCTCTCTCAAAGGTTACTTTTGTTGGTCTCGGCTTTCCTTCCCTCGAATATTTACCTAGTTGGTGTATGTTTACAATATCCTCAGGACCACATACTACTCCAAGCTTTCTTATCAGGTCTACAACGCTAGCTTTATTTTCTTCAAGTCTCCTCTGCCATGTTGGCTCCTGGGATTCACTTATGCCTGAGATTACCACTGTCTTCTCCTTATCAAGTGCCTGTCTGATGAGTGGGTTTGCCCTTTCCATCACAACGTCTTTCATTTTTTCGATTACTGTCTCTTTATAGTCAACTGTTTGTATGTTTTCCAGTGCCACCACCTTTACAGCCTCTTTTACTGCCACATTTCCCTTTAGTGCATCAGCAAAGGACGTTTTCATGGCATCATTTTCCATATTCAGCTCCTGGAACTCTTTTCTGAACTGTTCAATGTTTTCCTTAATCTGAAAATTCCAAGCAGCAATCTCGTCTCTCTCAGAAGAGAGCAGTGAACTAACATCTAATTCCTTTAGGTTGTCATTCAGCTGTTTGTTTTTATCTTCTTGTTTAGAAATTCTAGATTCTAGTTGACTCTTTTCCCCTTCCAGCTTCTTTATTCTTTTTTCTAGTTCCTTTCTCTCCTGCCCTTGTGCTTTATTTGCTTCCTCCAAAGATCTTATTTGTTCTCTGAGTGTTTCATTCTCTTTCATTTCTCCATCCATATTCCGAATTTTATCATCAAGGCTTATAACCATTTCCTCTAACTTCTTGATTCTCTGTTTAAGTCCTCTGATGACTACCCCTTCTCCCGACCCATGGGTGGGAGAGGTTTGGGACAGAGATGGCTTCATTTTTATGTTCTCCCTCTCACAGAATATAGAAAGAGGACGAGAAAGAGGAAAAAAAAAGAGAAGAGAAAAACTTCTAATTTAGCTTCACACAGAATTTTTATATCTCCATATAAGTGCTATTTAGTGACTCAGTTTGTCTCCTTTCTGGTAACACACATCTTAACTTAAAAACTTGACCATGGTAATTTAAGTATAAAAAGAAAAAGAAAAACAAAAGTCAAACCTGAAGGAAAATTCGAATTTGTGTTTGAGGTGGCACCCACCTGTTTCTGTTATATATTCTTCCTAACTGATAAACTGACTTGCTAACCAAGATATGTTATCACGGGATTAGACTTTACATTTAACTCAATATATATATACAAAATAACAAAATAGTAAAAGAGAAAGCTAAAAGAAAAGCAAAAAAAATGAAGAAAATAAGACTGCTGTACTACTTGGCAACTTAACTCAGTACTGTTGACAGGTGGGTATTTGGTAATTTTTTTTTCTTTTATTATTCAATTTTTTCGTGTATCAAACTCACTAACTAGTTAATATAAATGGGAAGGATACTGATTTTAACAATATATAGAACCACAGGATCAGGTAAACGGCTTAAGAGCTTTCCCCAGTTTACACAAAAAATTAGGTAATGTGATGTGATGGCTCCACTTCTGGCAACTCTTCTAGATTTCCCTCAAGGCAGAACTGGACGGCAGCTTCTCTCTCTTCCTCACGAAAAAAGTTCTCAATTTTTTTCCTTTAATATGAACAGTCTCGTCTTACAACAAATATAAGTTTTTGTACTCACAATACTCTGCAGGATTTCAGATTTAAGGAAATTATGGTAAAGTTTTCCACTAAGCACTTAGTCACTCGAAACAGTTAAAAATTTAAGAGGAGCAATTCCGTGTGTCACTGAACGC
>JAXCGZ010008399.1:0-2500 GCA_037179515.1 Halocaridina rubra
CAAACAATGATGAGATCTTAATAATAATAATAATAATAATAATAATAATAATAATAATAACAATAATAATAATAACCTCCACAATCATCATCAAAGGAAATTTATTGTCGCCAATAATAATAATAATAATAATAATAATAATAATAATAATAATAATTATAATAATAATAATTATAATAATAATAAGATCTAAGGAGAATTATTGGAATAGACATCATGAAAGTAATGCAGAGGTATATTAAAACCCAGCAGAGATTTGAATATTCATTACACATCTTTTATAATTCCTTCACATCTGACATGTCATTACACTCTCCATCTCTGTTTCTCTTTACAGCCTGATAAAGGCTGTTTTATTTTATCCTTTTTTGGCCCGGCCTGGGGTCACAATAATCTTTAAAAGAAAAAAAAAAACAAATTTCCTTTCCAAAAAAAAATCTGTGATGCACTCAATTCTCGATAGGTGAACCGCGAAATAGCGAGGGATTACTGTATATGGCATAGCAAATGCAGTGCATGCTTTCTTAGCAAACATAAGGGTGACCTTTAGGAAAATGAATTAAACAAATTTTCAAATTAATCTAAGCCTGAACATGACTATGTAGCACACCTCTGGAATCCGCATTTGACGAAAAATGTTAACAAACTGGAGAAAGTTGAAGAAGTTCGTGACTAAGATATGAAACGTCATTTATGAGTTAAAGATGAAGGAGACCATCACTTGGTGTTAGAAGAGAGGGGGATATGTCAACAGTTTTTAAAGTCGCCTATGGTTTTTGTTAGAGTTGATAGGGACCGATACTTTGATATGGGTGTCATTACAACTAGAAGGCATAGTTTGAATAGTAAGAAAACTTCTCAGCAGAATGTAAGGAAATACTTTTTCAGTGTAAGAATATTGATAAATGGCATTCACTAAGCAAAGAAACTGTAAGGCTAAATGCATTCTTAGAGATAAGAAAAGATATATGTCATTGAGATAAAAAGAAACCAACCAGGAGACGTAGAATTATAAGACTGGGGCTATGCCAGATGAACGCACTTAGGTAAATGCCTTCCTACATGTTCCATTTACAGAGAAGCATGAGTACAACATAATGAAATGAAGCTGAATACACCGTGCTGTACTTGGAAATCTTATGCAAAACAATAACATATCACATGGGTACACAAATATTAGCATATTGCTTGGTACAGGCATTTCAACTAAAAGATCTAAATTATCAGAGATAAAAAGAAACCAACCAGGAGACGTAGAATTATAAGATTGGGGCTATGTCAGATGAACACATGTTCCATTTACAGATAAGCACGAGTACAACATAATGAAATGAAGCTGAATACACCACGCTGTACTTGGAAATCATTTGCAAAACAAAACCATATCACATGGGTACACAAATATTAGCATATAGCTTGGTACAGGCATTACCAAAAGATCTAGATTATTTTTACTAGACATCCTGCTCCTCAATAGATAAATTTCCTATACCATGAAATAAAAAACAGTAACAGATTTTCAATTTACAAGTTACAAATGTAAGAGTGCAAAGTATAAAAAACGTAAAGTATACCATCATTGGTGAACAGTTAAAATACCAATGACAAAACACTCATAGCATCAAGGAATACTCAACAAAAGCACTGAAATTTTACATCATCCAATGACCTAGTGACGCATTACTAAACAATTATACTGACAAAATGTTTGTAAAGGACACAGATTAGTTGTCATTACTTTGAATACAATACTTCTATACCGAGAATGAAAATTATATTGAACATCATTACATTTGCTTTTTATACTAAAATCAGTGGGAATACAATTAGCATACAAGGCAGCAGTAACAGTAGGGGTTTCTACAGACTTATATTCTACCATCACCAGTTGACAATTCATAGCTTTGACCACCAAATTTCTTATCAAAAGTCGCTTGCATCCATGCCCTTTTCACTATTTTTGGTGGATCTCACTCCTACTACATCTCCAACATTTAAAGGTTTTAACGGATTACTCCATGAAAGATGGTCAGCAATTCATTTATTTTCCAATTTTCTCTTCTGTTGTGCATTTAAAACCACAATATGTTCTGCTACTGTTGGGAGTAATGATTTACTGTGTTTTCCTGCTAGACGTTGCACTGAACTTGTTTCCATGCCTTTTGTGGAGTATATCTGATATTTTGAAAACCAAAGTAAGGGTCCTTTTAAGAATTTCTACATTTCTTCATTGCTTCAGCTGCAACAGTCGCTCTGCTGTTTCTAGGACTAATAGACTCATGAGAATATACCCAGTTTTGTGAAAAATGAGAAAAATAATGAGACTGATACTGAGGTCTGTTATTAAACATTAAAGTATCAGGAATGTCATGTCGAGATAAGTGAAGTTTCAGTTGGGTTTAAATTTTGTCAGATGTAGTATCAGATGAGTAGTCAACTTCAAAGACTTAATTGAATCAGTCAGCAGTATTCAAATACTTTCTTCCTCCTGTAGTAAAAA
>JAXCGZ010008399.1:7500-10000 GCA_037179515.1 Halocaridina rubra
CGAACCCAGGACTTATGATTACTAAGTCAAGGCGCTACCACTACACCACAGAAGGTTAAAAGGAATCCAACCTTATAGTTTATATCTGCTATACTTAGGAATGAACGCATTCTAATTGAATGCCACTATTTTCATATTACAGATTCCCCAACCTCACTCGTGGCTTCATTTTAGCATTTAATTCAATTCCCAATCTCATTCGGGCCATGAAATTATCAAATAAGCACATTACATATGTGAAAACATGAATCATTTTTTACTCCGACCGGGACTCGAACCTAGGACTTATGATTACTAAGTCAAGGCGCTACCACTACACCACAGAAGGTTAAAAGGAATCCAACCTTATAGCTTATATCTGCTATACTTAGGAATGAACGCATTCTAACTGAATGCCACTATGTTCATATTACAGATTCCTCAACCTCACTCGTGGCTTCATTTTAGCATTTAATTCAATTCCCAATCTCATTCAGGCCATGAAATTATCAAATAAGCATATTACATATGTGAAAACATGAATCATTTTTTACCCCGACCGGGACTCGAACCTAGGACTAATGATTACTAAGTCAAGGCGCTACCACTACACCACAGAAGGTTAAAAGGAATCCAACCTTATAGCTTATATCTGCTATACTTAGGAATGAACGCATTCTAACTGAATGCCACTATGTTCATATTACAGATTCCCCAACCTCACTCGTGGCTTCATTTTAGCATTTAATTCAATTCCCAATCTCATTCGGGCCATGAAATTATCAAATAAGCACATTACATATGTGAAAACATGAATCATTTTTTACCCCGACCGGGACTCGAACCTAGGACTTATGATTACTAAGTCAAGGCGCTACCACTACACCACAGAATATATAAACTTATATAAACTTTATTTCCATTTTACAATGGGTATTCGTCAGCCAGGACAAGCCCCAACCCCCCACTGTGATGTCCACCCACAGCAGTAGGTTAAAGGGAATCCAACCTTATAGCTTATATCTGCTATACTTAGGAATGAACGCATTCTAACCGAGTCCCGGTCGGGGTAAAATATGATTCATGTTTTCACATATGTAATGTGCTTATTTGATAATTTCATGGCCCGAATGAGATTGGGAATTGAATTAAATGCTAAAATGAAGCCACGAGTGAGGTTGGGGAATCTGTAATATGAACATAGTGGCATTCAGTTAGAATGCGTTCATTCCTAAGTATAGCAGATATAAGCTATAAGGTTGGATTCCTTTTAACCTTCTGTGGTGTAGTGGTAGCGCCTTGACTTAGTAATCATAAGTCCTAGGTTCGAGTCCCGATCGGGGTAAAAAATAATGATTCATGTTTTCACATATGTAATGTGCTTATTTGATAATTTCATGGCCCGAATGAGATTGGGAATTGAATTAAATGCTAAAATGAAGCCACGAGTGAGGTTGAGGAATCTGTAATATGAACATAGTGGCATTCAGTTAGAATGCATTCATTCCTAAGTATAGCAGATATAAGCTATAAGGTTGGATTCCTTTTAACCTTCTGTGGTGTAGTGGTAGCGCCTTGACTTAGTAATCATAAGTCCTAGGTTCGAGTCCCGATCGGGGTAAAAAATAATGATTCATGTTTTCACATATGTAATGTGCTTATTTGATAATTTCATGGCCCGAATGAGATTGGGAATTGAATTAAATGCTAAAATGAAGCCACGAGTGAGGTTGGGGAATCTGTAATATGAACATAGTGGCATTCAGTTAGAATGCGTTCAATCCTAAGTATAGCAGATATAAGCTATAAAGTTGGATTCCTTTTAACCTTCTGTGGTGGAGTGGTAGCGCCTTGACTTAGTAATCATAGGTCCTAGGTTCGAGTCCCGGTCGGGGTAAAAAATGATTCATGTTTTCACATATGTAATGTGCTTATTTGATAATATATATATATATATATATATATATATATATATATATATATATATATATATATATATATATATATATATATATATATATATATATATATATATATATATATATATATATATATATATATATATATATATATATATATAATATATATATATATATATATATATATATATATACACACAGTGATCCCCCGCTGGATCGCGTTTCTTGGTTCGCGTTTTCACTTTACCGCGGTTTTTTTTGGCAAATTATTATTAAAATACCTATGTACATGAGTATGTCATATAATTACCATTTCATTCACCGTAATTTTATCTATCACTTTCATATAAATTTACGTTGCATGCTGTTATTTATGAAGTAAAGGGAGGTTTGTTAACAGTACAGGGAGGGTTTATACAGTGTAAACGTAAAAATAAATTAAAATATCTATGTACATATAGGCTGATCCTACTTTGCGGTTTTCCTGTCTCGCGCCAAGTCCCGGAACCGAACTACTGCAATAAGGGGGGGGATCAACGTATACTGAATATATATATATATATATATATATATATATATATATATATAATATATATATATAT
>JAXCGZ010008399.1:12500-25000 GCA_037179515.1 Halocaridina rubra
CTTCGTGGTAACAGCAGATGCCATCAGAGCTGCGTCACAAACGATCGCCACTCATTCCTATTCCTAGCAAAGCTCTCTTGCTTCCCTCACATCCATCCTCCTATCATTCAGGGCTCTCCTTACTTCATCCATTCACCCAAACCTAGGCCTCCCTCTAGCATTTCTCCCATCAACTCTCGCATTCATCACCTTTTTCAGCAGTCTATCGTCATCCATCCTTTCCACATGGCCAAACCATCGCAGAACATTCATATCTACTCTGCCTGCAAATTCTCTCCTCACACCCGTTCTTGCTCTCACCACTTCATTCCTAACCCTATCCAACCGATATACACCAATCATACTCCTCAGGCATTTCATCTCAAACACATTTAGTTTCCATCTCTCACTTACTTTCATACCCCATAACTCTGATCCATACATCACATTTGGCACAAATACTTTCTCATACAAAACTTTCTTAACATTCATTTCCAACCCTCTATTCTTCATCACTCCTTTCAACGCACCCAACACTTTACATCCTTCATTCACTCTGTGACACACATCTGTTTCCACTCCACCATTTGCAGCTATAACTGAGCCTAAATACTTAAACTGATCAACTTACTCGAGCGTCTCTCCATTCAACATAACAGTCAATCCAGCGCCATCCTCATTTCTTGTACACCTCATAACCTTACTCTTTCCCACATTCACTCGCAACTTCCTTCTCTCAAACACCATTCCAAATTCTGACACAGATTCTCCTCTAAATCTGCCACCACCACAGCATCATTTGCAAACAGCAACTGACTCAGCTCCCACTCGCTATCATCCCCATCTACCAGTCTCAAACCTTGACCACGCACTCGCTCATTCACCTCTCTAACGACTCCATCAATATACAAATTGAACAGCCATGGTGACATCACACATCCCTGTCTCAGTCACACACTCACTGGAAACCACTCACTCACTTCATTCCCTACCCTAACACAAGCTCTACTGCCCTCATACAAACTCTTCACTGCATGCAACAATTTACCATTAATTCCATATAATCTCAAAACATTCCACATTGCCTCTCTATCAACTCTATCATACGCTTTCTCCAGATCCAAAAATGCATAATACACATCCTTACCCTTTGTTAAATATTTCTCACATAACTGTCTAACTATAAAAATCTGATCTATACAACCACTACCTCTCCTAAAACCACTCTGCACTTCCGCGATCACATTTTCTGTCTTATCCCTAATCCTATTAACCAGTATCCTAACATACACTTTTCCTACCACACTCAACAAACTTATACCCCTAAAATTACTGCATTCATACACATCTCCCTTACCTTTGTATAGGGGCACTATAAAAGCAATCACCCATTCCACTGGCACCATTGACAACATAAAGCATATATTGAACACTCTCACTAACCATTCCACTGCAGTCACACCCCCTTCTTTCAACATCTCCGCTCTCACACATCCATTCCAGGTGCTTTACCTGCTTTCGCTTCATACAATGCCCTTTTCACCTCCTCTCTTGTAATCTCTCTCTCATTTTCATCTCCCATTACTGGCACTTGAACACCCCCCACTGCCACTATAGCTGCCTCTCTATCTTCCTCAACATTCAGCAAGCACTCAAAATATTCTGCCCATCTTTTCCTTGCATCATTCCCTCTTAACATCTGTCCATTCACATATTTCACTGTCTCTTCCATCCTCGATCCACACTTCCTTACTCTCTTCACTTCTTTCCAAAACTTCTTTTTATTCTCCTCATATGACCTACTAAATTCCTGTCCCCACCTAACATTTGCCACCCTCTTCTCTTCCTCTACCTTCTTCTTGGTTTCCACAGTTTTCTCCCTATATCTTTCATACTTCTCCCTACTTTTACACTGCAGCCATTCCTCAAAAGCTCTCTTTTTCTCTTCCACCTTCATTTTCAACCCTTCATTCCACCACTCGCTGCCCCTCCTCATGCCACCTCCAACAAACCTCTTTCCACACACATCACTTGCATGTCCCACAAAACATTCTTTCATCAAACCCCATTCCTCCTCTAACTTCCCAACTTCTCTTTCTTTCACCCTGTCATATGCCACTTTCAACCTGTCCTGATATTCATGTCTCTTCTCTGGCTTTTTCAACTCTTCCACCTTCACCTTTTCCCTTTTACATCACCCACTCTATTTTCCCACTCTTTTGCTACTACCACTTTTGCTTCAACCAAAAAATTATCAGACATCCCAGCAGCCACACCCTTAAATGCATGCACATCTTTCACTATACCAATCATGCTCTTTGCTATCAACACATAATCCATCAATGCTCTTTCTTTCACTCTTCCATTTGCCACTCTCATCCATGTATACTTATTTATTAACTTCTTCTTGAAATGACTTACCTATCACCAACTCCTGCTCCACACACATATCTAACAGCCTCTCGCCACTCTCATTCCTACCTGGTACCCCATACTTTCCTACAACACCTTCCACCTCTCCATCACCCACTCTGGCATTCAAGTCACCCAACACAACTACATAGTTCCTTCTACTCAGACCATCCACACACCTAGTTAACTCATTCCAGAATTCATTCCGCTATTCCTCAATTCTCTCACATCCTGGCCCATATGCACTAACAAAAGCCCAACATTCCCTACCTATCCTAGCCTCACCCACATCAGCCTAGATGACACTTCTCTCCATTCCACTACCTTATTTACCATCCATTCACTCAGCAATAATGCCACACCTTCTCTCGCTCTCCCCCTTTCAACCCCAGACACCCTAATTGTCACATCACCAAATGCCACTTCTCCTTTTCCTTTAATCTTCATCTCACACAATGACAATACATCCATCTGCCTCCTACCAAACAAATATCCAATCTCACATCTTTTGCTCTCTATCGTTTACAACCACGCACATTTAGACACCCCAAAACTAGAGTTTGGGGAGAAGTTGTTCTCCCCTCTACTCCCCTTCTTCATTGACGTCTCGCAGGAGGTTTATACAAAGGGGGGATTTTTAGTCCCCTCGCCCAGTCGACTTTTAATTGCCTCTTACGACACGCAGGGAATACGTTGGGGCTATTCTTTTATGCTGTACCCACCACCACAGGGCACTAAATGTACATAGGTATTTTACATTTATTTTTACCTTTACTGTATAAACCCTCCCTGTACTGTTAACAAACCACCCTTTACTTTTTTAATAACAGCGTGCAAGCGTAAGTTTATATGAAAGTGATAGGTAAACTTGCCGTGAATGAGGTGGCATCGTCGAGAAGATTGCAGAAGGTCACCGAACGAACCATATTATTATCATGTTCTTGTGAGAGTTGTTGGAGTGCTTTCACGTGTTCATACATAGCTGCCAGACGTCCGAGTGTAAGGTCAGGTTCTTCGATTTCCTCGCGGCTAAGTTACGAAGTGAATTGAATATACAGTACATATGAAAACCCTTCATCATTATGAAAAATATCGAAGTGGAGAGGCCAAGCATCCTATCAGTGATATTTTGAAATACAGTATACTTTGGACTTTGCACAAACTGGTCTCAATTCAGGTCATTCTTCAGAAACCAACTGTGTTCCTTCTCCTTCTATGATGGAGGTGGATGGCATTGAAAACTGTGAAAATGATACTAATGCTCCCCCAGTAGAGGAAATCTCTTGTAAATCAGATGTTAAAGAAGATCTGCAGAAGCCGCTTGAAATTAAAGAGGAGTCTGTTGAGGCAAAAGAAACGATACTGATCCTTCCCCAGGAGAGGAAATCTTGTAAATCAGACGTTAAAGAAGATATGCAGAAGCCGCTTGAAATTAAAGAGGAGTCTGTTAAGACAATAGAAATGATACTGATGCTCCCCCAGTAGAGGAAATCTCCTGTAAATTAGACGTTAAAGAAGATCTGCAGGAGCCGCTTGAAATTAAAGAGGGGCCTTTTGAGGCATAGAAGACTGTTATCGAAAGAACCCCTGAAGCATAACATACTAATAAGCACAACGCGAACTGCGCACATGTGAGTTAGACTGAACGACTGAGGCGAGACAATGGAAGATGGTGGGAGAACCAAACTTCAATCAAAATGCCAATCAGACCCCATGACACAGAACATACAGAAAAACAATTCTGTGATTCGTCGTCTCTCGCCCATTCAGCCAATAGCATTCCATGAACTATCTCACGTAGGAGCGAGCCTTTGCGTTTTCCAAGACACCAATACAGTGTACGCTATCATACAATATTTCACTTGGTGCAATACTTTGAGTGTATATGTTTAAATTTATGTTTTTTACTATATTTTACTGTTTTATTACTCTTAGGCTAGAAAATACTTGTTTTATCAATAAAATAATGAAAATTGCAATATGTACTAGCTCAATGTATTACTTTTCATTTTCCAAAATGCTGATACCGGTATCGTATTTTACATGGTGTAATACTGTGATTATTTATGTTTTTTACAATTTTTTACTGTATTATTATTCTTAGGCTAAGAAATAAGTTTTTTTATCAATAAAATAATGAAGCTACTGGAAATTTTAATATATGCCAGCTCACGTAGGTGCGACCCTTTGGGTTTTCCGAAACGCAGATACCGGTATCGTATTTTCTATGGTGCAGAGTTACATGTTGAAATTTGTTTTTTTACTATTTCTTATTGTTTTATTATTCTTAGGCTTGGAAATATATTTTTTATCAGTAATATAATGAAAATCTTTGTTTTCAATAAAATAATGAAAATACTGAAAATTCTTATTTGTTTAATATTTTCGCAGATACCCAGAAAAAACTCGCCAAAAAAAAACGCGATGCACTGAATTCGCGATAGGTGAACCGCAATGTAGTGAGAGATTACTGTATATATATATATATATATATATATATATATATATATATATATATATATATATATATATATATATATATATATATATATATATATATATATATATATATATATATATATATATATATATATATATATATATATATATATATATATATATATATATATATATATATATATATATATATATATATATATATATATATATATATATATATATATATATATATATATATATATATATATATATATATATATATACAGTGTTCCCCCCTTATAGCGGTAGTTTGGTTCCGGGATCCGGCGCAAAGCAGAAAAACCGAGAAGTAGGATCAGCCTTAAAAAAAAAAAAAAAAAAAAAAAAAAAAAAAAAAAAAAAAGATGATTATGACACCAGGACAGGCCAAAAATGATAAAATAAAACGGCCTTTATCAGGCTGTAAAGAGAAACAGAGATGGAGAGTGTAATGACCCGTCAGATGTGAAGGGATTATAAAAGATGTGTAATGAATATCCAGCTCTCTGCTGGGTTTACTATACCTCTGCATTACTTTCATGATGTCTATTCTAAAAATTCTCCTTAGATCTTATTATTATTATTATTATTGTCAACAATAATTTTCCTTTGATGATGATTGGGGAGATTATTGGTATTATTATTAATATTATTATTATTATTATTATTATTATTATTATTATTATTATTATTGGCAACAATAATTTTCCTTTGATGATGATTGGGGAGATTATTATTATTATTATTATTATTATTATTATTATTATTATTATTATTATTATTATTATTGTTATTATTATTATTATCATCATTATTACTACGAATTTGTAATTAAACCATTATTCTTACTATAAATAATGTAGTTTTGGTTGAATGAACAAGAGTTACTTAAAGATTCTCTCTCTCTCTCTCTCTCTCTCTCTCTCTCTCTCTCTCTCTCTCTCTCTCTCTCTTTCTTTCTCTCTCTCTCTCTCCAACATTCTATTCTACCCAACCCCCCACACTCTCTTGTCCCAGCCAACTAGGGAGGGGCACTTTACACAGTTATTAAAAGTAAATAAACCAACAGATGTGCAAACAATGATGAGCCCTCAATAATAATAATAATAATGATGATGATGATAATAATCTCCACATTCATCATCAAAGGAAAATTATTGTTGCCAATCATAATAATAATAATAATAATAATAATAATAATAATAATAATAATAATAATAAGATCTAAGCAGAATTATTGGAATAGACATCATGAAAGTAATGCAGAGGTATATTAAAACCCAGCAGCGAGCTGGATATTCATTACACATCTTTTATAATCCCTTCACATCTGACAGGTCATTACACTCTCCATCTCTGTTTCTCTTTACAACCTGATAAAGTCTGTTTTATTTTATCGTTTTTGGCCCATCCTGGTGTCACAATAATCTTTATATATATATAAAAAAAAAAAAAAAAAAAAAAAAAAAAAAAAAAAAAAAAAAAAAAAAAACGCGATACAGTGAGAACGCGAACCAAGAAATGCGAATAATCGGGGGAACACTGTATATATATATATATATATATATATATATATATATATATATATATATATATATATATATATATATATATATATATATATATATATATATACAGTGTTCCCCCCCTTATCGCGGTAGTACGGTTGCGTGACCCGGTGCGAGACAGGAAAACCACGAAGTAGGATCAGCCTTATTTTTTTTTTTTTTTTAAAGATGATTATGACACCAGGACAGGCCAAAAATTATAAAATAAAACGGCCTTTATCAGGCTGTAAAGAGAAACAGAGATGGAGAGTGTAATGACCTGTCAGATGTGGAGGGATTATAAAAGATGTGTAATGATATATCCAGCTCTCTGCTAGGTTTACTATACCTCTGCATTACTTTCATGATGTCTATTCTAAAAATTCTTCTTAGATCTTATTATTATTATTATTATTATTGTCAACAATAATTTTCCTTTGATGATGATTGGGGAGATTATTGGTATTATTATTAATATTATTATTATTATTATTATTATTATTATTATTATTATTATTATTATTATTATTATTATTATTATTATTATTATTATTATGATCATTATTATTTCGAATTTGTAATTAAACCATTATTTTTACAATAAATAATGTAGTTTTGGTTGAATGAACAAGAGTTACTTAAAGATTCTCTCTCTCTCTCTCTCTCTCTCTCTCTCTCTCTCTCTCTCTCTCTCTCTCTCTCTCTCTCTCTCTCCAACATTCTATTCTACCCAACCACCCACACTCTCTTTGTCCCAGCCAACTAGGGAGGGGCACTTTACACAGTTACTAAAAGTAAATAAACCAACAATGTACAAACAATGATGAGCCCTTAATAATAATAATAATGATGATGATGATAATAATCTCCACAATCATCACAAAGGAGAATTATTGTTGCCAATGATAATAATAACAATAATAATAATAATAATAATAATAATAATAATAATAATAATAATAATAATAATAATAATAATAAGATCTAAGCAGAATTATTGGAAAAGACATCATGAAAGTAATACAGAGGTATATATATTCATTACAGATCTTTTATAATCCCTTCACATCTGACAGGTCATTACACTCTCCATCTCTGTTTCTCTTTACAACCCGATAAAGTCTGTTTTATTTTATCATTTTTTGGCCCATCCTGGTGTCACAATAACCTTTAAATTTTTTTTTGTTTTTTTACCAAAAAAAAAAAAAAACGCGATACAGTGAGAACGCGAACCAAGAAACGTGAATAACCGGGGGAACACTGTACATATATATATATATATATATATATATATATATATATATATATATATATATATATATATATATATATATATATATATATATATATATATAAACTAGTTTCAAATTAGCTATGTCTTGGTGAAAGGCCTTTTTCTTTACAAATGAGAGAACTGGAACTCCTTATACCATCACTTCCATAAGTATTCAGGATTGTCCGTAGAGGTGTCACAGAAGCAACATGCTTTTCATCTGACAGCAAATTTATTTTGCACACCATTTCAAAGTAGGGGATTTCCAGTATGGAAATTTCAATTTGAAAATGTCATGTTAAGGATACGAGTTAACGGATCAAGATGGAAGCTTACAAGGGTTCTTTATTATCTACAAATAAAATGTTGCTTTTAAGTCAAGAATTACTAAGATCCTTATAACATATAAGCAATATTATTATTATTATTATTATTATTATTGATATTAATATTATTTTTTATTATCATTATTATTATTTATTACATCTTTTAAGTGCACTATCTCAATAGATTCTAATACACTCTACATAAGGCATATAGACATAAATAGATAAAATATTTCGACATTAACAAAATTTAAAATTGAGGAAGTCTTTAAAAGCAATTTAAAATGTCACTGGTAAGCAATGTTAAAAAAGTAAGCCTTTAAGCTCCTCTTGATTTGATGGATTACCTAATGTCTGGTGTTAGCCACTGATGGATCATCAATAAAGGATAACCATAGTTACACCATGGCAAACCAGGGTTACTTTTTAATAAATATTCTTTTACAAATATCCAATACACATTGGACTAACAAATAAATGTACATATAACAAACAAAAATACAAAGTATTATATTGTAAAAGATCTGCTCCAATCCTTATAAAATGATTGGAGGGAACATGAATATTGCATGCATTTGAAGATATTTTCATGAGAAAGAACTGGATCTCATTAAGGACTCTACCATTTCCTTTATCCGGTGCTCCTGTTGAGCAACTTCATCCTTAGCTTTTTGGAGGTCCTTGTGTAAGACAGTTGTTTGTTCTTCCCATCTATTTGCATCCTTCCGTGTCTGAAAGAAACAGTAAAACTCTCAGTTTTCATTCCATTTTAGTCCATTTATATTTAACAGTACATCTGATTACAATTAATAGCAATTAATGATGAGTGTAGAGGACCATTTCTCATAGAACAATCTTACATCGCCTTCAGAGACATGACAAGATATTGGATTTAAAACATGACGTAGTATGGTATATAATGTCTCGAAGATGGAAATGCAATGACATTGAAAAAAAGGATAACAAAAAAATGGGCATGAAAGAATGTCTAACTCGCATCCACAACATGTCATAAAAGCCAACTACAACGAATGAAGTGGTGTGGCAATACTCTGATTCCTTAAATTATATCTTGTGAAATAACTGCTGATGGACAGATTGAGGATAGAATATCAACTTTAGTTATCCTGCTACACATGCACATAAATTTCTTCACATCAGCAGGGAGAAAAAAGAGAAAAAAGAAAATAATATATATATATATATATATATATATATATATATATATATATATATATATATATATATATATATATACAGTAATCCCTTGCTCTATCGCGATTTACCTCTCGCGAATTCACTTAATTGCGATTTTTTTTTTTTTGGCAAATTTTTTTTTTTTTTTTTTTTTAAGATTATTGTGACACCAGGATGGGCCAAATAATAATAGAATAAAACAGCCTTTATCAGGCTGTAAAGAGAAATAGAGATGGAGAGTGTAATGACCTGTCAGATGTGAAGGGATTATAAAAGATGTGTAATGAATCTCCAGCTCTCTGCTGGGTTTTAAAATACCTGTGCATTACTTTCATGATGTCTATTCCAATAATTCTCCTTAAATAATATTATTATTATTATTATTATTATTATTATTATTATTATTATTATTATTATTATTATTATTATTATTATTATTATTATCATTATTATTATTGGCAACAATAATTTTCCTTTGATGAGGATTGTGGAGATTATTATTATCATCATCATTATTATTATTATTATTATTATTATTATTATTATAATTATTATTATTATTATTATTATTAATGGCTCATCATTTTTTTATACATCTGTTGGTTTAGTTACTTTAATAACTGTGTACAGTGCCCCTCCCTAGTTGGCGGAGACAAAGAGAGTGTGGGGGGTTGGGTAGAATAGAATGTTGGAGAGAGAGAGAGAGAGAGAGAGAGAGAGAGAGAGAGAGAGAGAGAGAGAGAGAGAGAGAGAGAGGAGAGAGAGAGAGAGAGAGAGAGAGAGAGAGAGAGAGAGAGAGAGAGAGAGAGAGAGAGAGAGAGAGAGAGAGAGAGAGAGAGAGAGAGAGAGAGAGAGAGAGAGAGTCAAAGTCAAAGTCAAAGTCAAAAACTTTATTCCATCAAAAATGGCTATTACATGATAATTAATCTAATTACAAATTGCAATGTAAAATGAGAGAGAGAGAGAGAGAGAGAGAGAGAGAGAGAGAGAGAGAGAGAGAGAGAGAGAGAGAGAGAGAGAGAGAGAGAGAGAGAGAGAGAATCTTTAATTAACTCTTGTTCATTCAACCAAAACTGCATTATTTATTGTAAATATAATGGTTTAATTACAAATTTGTAATAATAATGATATTAATAATAATAATAATAATAATAATAATAATAATAATAATAATAATAATAATAATAATAATAATAATCTCCACAATCATCATCAAAGGAAAATTATTGTTATAAATAATAATAATAATAATAATAATAATAACAATAATAATAAGATCTAAGGAGAATTTCTGGAATAGACATCATGAAAGTAATGCAGAGGTATATTAAAACCCAGCAGAGAGCTGGATATTCATTACACATCTTTTATAATCCCTTCACTTCTGACAAGTTATTATAAGGGTGATAATTATTACAGTTTTAAAAATTCATGATCAAACCACAACTTGTATTGGGTAATGGATTTAAGCTTGATAAATTTAGGTTCAGAAGGGAAATTGGTGAAAATTGGCTTGGTAATACTGTAGAGTACCTGATGCATGGAACAGGATTCCTTGTACGATAATAAAAGCCAATATATATTATTTATATGTAGTCTCCGTGGCAAAATGGTAGTTTCTACGACTCTGAGGCGGCAGGTCGAGGGTTCGCGGCCCGTCACAGATTAAGTTTAGTAAGGGCATACACTCAGGGTAACGATTACATCTGCCAAAACAAATCCTTCGTAAGAAGGCAACCGTCCTAGCCCTTAGTAGAAAAGGGAGTTCGTGACATAAAACCGAATCCATATATATATAATATATATATATATATATAATATATATATATATATATATATATATATATATATATATATATATATATATATATATATATATATATATATATATATATATATATATATATATATATATATATATATATATATATATAATATATATATATATATATATTTATATACAGTGTTCACCCCCTTATCGCGGTAGTTCGGTTCCGGGACCCGGCGCGAACCAGGAAAACCGCAGAGTAATAATAATAATAATAATAATAATAATAATAATAATAATAATAAACCTTTATTTCCATTACAATACAATGGGTATTCGTCAGCCGGGACAAGCCCCAACCCCCCACTGTGGTGCCCAACCACAGCAGTTCCTGCCAGTAAACAGCATAAACTCTCGGTCTTGGACGGGGACCGATCTTTCGACCTCGTGAATGCGAAGCCAGCGCGTTACCACTGTACTAGCGAGCAGGCTAGTACAGCCTATATGTACATTGATAGTTTTATTTATTTTTACGTTTACACTGTATAAACCCTCCCTGTACTATTAACAAACCACCCTTTACTTCATAAATAACAGCATGTAACGTAAATTTATATGAAAGTGATAGATAAAATTACGGTGAATGAAGTGGTAATTACATGATATACTCATTTACAATTATTTTTAAGTTTACGTACTGTATAAACCCTCCCTGCACTGTTAAAAAAAACATGAACTATCTCACGTAGGTGAGAGCTACTGGAAATATAAATATATGTGCTAGCTCACGTAGCTATCGGACACTACATATATCACATGATGCAATACTGTGAGTTATACTGTACGTACGTATATCTAAATTTATGTCTTTTACTATTTTTTACTGTTTTATTATTCTTAGGCTAGGAAATACTTGTTTTATCAATAAAATAATGAAAATTTTAATATTCACTAAGTCACGTAGGTGGAAGCCTTTGCGTTTTCCGAAACACTGATACCGGTATCGTATTTTACGTGGTGCAATACTGTTTACTATTTTTTACTGTTTTATTATACTTAGGCTAAGAAATACGTTTTTTTATCAATAAAATCATGAAACTACTGGAAATATAAATATATATGCTAGCTCACGTAGCTATCGGACACTATTTCGCATGATGCAATGCTGTGAGTCATACTGTACGTACGTACATATATCTAAATTTATGTATATGCTAGCTCACGTAGCTATCGGACACTACATATATCGCATGATGCAATACTGTGAGTTATGCTGTACGTACGTATATCTAAATTTACGTTTTTTACTATTTTTTACTGTTTTATTATTCTTAGGCTAGGAAATACTTGTTTTATCAATAAAATAATGAAAATTTTAATATTCACAAGGTCACGTAGGTGAGAGCCTTTGCGTTTTCCGAAACACTGATACCGGTATCGTATTTTACGTGGTGCAATACTGTTTACTATTTTTTACTCTTTTATTATTCTTAGGCTAAGAAAAACGTTTTTTTTATCAA
>JAXCGZ010008399.1:27500-32500 GCA_037179515.1 Halocaridina rubra
AAAAGCATGCGAGAGCGCATCAGCTGATACGGAGGTGGCAAAAAGTTTTCAGATAGAGGTTCGTTCTCCCGCATCCTCCTCCTCTTCTACCGCTTAATGCGATCAGATATTATGGAGAGCAAGGAAAAAATGCTAAGTACAGTACGTGGATGAGTATTAAGAACAAACAGTAAACAAACATTCCATAAAATATCGTCAGGGAAATAGCGTGCGAGAGTGCATCACTGATACAAAGGTGGCAAAATGTTTGCAGATAGAGGTTCGTTCCCCCGCATCCTCCTCTTCTACAGCTTAATGCGATCGGATATTATGGAGAAAATGGAAAAAATGCTAAGTACAGTACGTGGATGAGCAGTAAGAACAAACAACAAACAAACTTGTCATATAATATTGTCAGGGAAATAGCGTACGAGAGTGCATCAGCTGATGCGGAGGCGGCAAAACGTTTGCAGATAAAGGTTTGTTCTCCCGCATCTTCCTCCTCTTCTACCGCTTAATGTGATCAGATATTATGGAGAGAATGGAAAAAAAGCATGAAGAACAAAAAGCAAACAAACTTGCCATATAATATCGTCATGGAAATAGCGTGTGAGAGTGCATATGCTGATACGGAGGCAGCAAAACGTTAGCAGATAGAGGTTTGTTCTCTCGCATCCTCCTCCACTTCTATCGCTTAATGCGATCAGATATTATGGAGAGAATGGAAAAAAAGCATTAAGAACAAAAAGCAAACAAACTTGCAATATAAAATCGTCAGGGAAATAGCGTGCGAGAGTGCATCAGCTGATATGGAGGTGGAAAAACGTTTGCAGAAAGAGGTTCGTTCTCCCGCATTCTCCTTTTCTACCGCTTAATGCGATTGGATATTATGGAGAGAATGGAAAAAAGGCATTAAGAACAACAGCAAACAAACTTGCCACATAATATTGTCAGGGAAATAGCGTGCGAGAGTTCATCAGCTGATACGGAGGCGGAAAAACGTTTGCAGATAGAGGTTCGTTCTCCCGCATCCTCCTCCTCTTCTACCGCTTAATGCGATCGGATATTATAGCGAGAATGGAAAAAAAGCATTGAGAACAAACAGCAAATAAACTTGCCATGTAATTTCATCAGGGTAAAAGTGTGCGAAAGCAAAAACGTTTGCAGATAGAGGTTCATTCTCCCGCATTCTCCTCCTCTTCTACCGCTTAAGTTACGTACGCACCGCCACAATGCACATCCCAGTGTATGTCTGTTGCCCACCGCATAATAGAGTGCATTAATTTGTTTACTGTACAGTGAATCTGTATATCTTTTATACTGTACACTATTTGTATGTTAATATAAATAACTACAGGTTTTTCTGCTTTGTTATATACACCTAGTTCTCAGAATAACGCCTAGATAGGTTCTCAGAAGTGTCGGGTAAATGGAAAATCGCGTGAAAAAACGAGTCATATTCCAAAGGAAACAATGATAAAGGGCATAGATACGTTCCAAACCTTACATAGACACACCATGCCAAAGATATAAGATAAGTAAAAAACATATTTTATTACTACATAGCAAAGTAGAAAGCCCTGTATCTATTTTTAAGAGTATACAAAAGATATTCATATTCACTTTACAGCTAGAAATTAACATACATTACTGTACTGTACTCTATTATGCAGTGGGCAACAGTCATACAGTACACTGGGAAATGCATGGTGGCCGTGAGCAAGTAGCTTATGCGGTAGAAGAGGAGGAGGATGCAGGAGAACGAACCTCTATCTGCAAATGTAAACAAAGATAAAATAAAAATTATATATAACCAAAGCAAGACTAAAAAACAAAAACAAAAATTTATTATGCAATGCCTAAATCTACCATATGACAGATTAAAAAAACTTAATCTACATTCTCTAGAGGCGCAGAGTTAGGGGGGATATGATTGAGGTGTATAAATGGTTTAAAGGGATTAACAAGGGTGATATTAATAAAGATTAAAAAATTCATGATCAAACCAGAACTCGTAATGGGTAATGGATTTAAGCTTGATAAATTTAGGTTCAGAAGGGAAATTGGTGAAAACTGGCTTGGCAATACCGTAGAGTATTCCTAGTAGGATAATAAATGCCAATACCTTAGACACCTTCAAATGTACATTAGATAGACATATGACAGAAGCAGGGTGGGTGTATATATAATGCATAATGATGATGATCTTTTCTTATGGTAATCCTCTTTGTACTGGTGGAAGAAGCCTCAGTGGGCGCTTATTTACTTAAAAATAAAAAATAAAAAAAATAAAAAAGGGGGGGGCCATTATTCGCAAAATTCGAATTTTTTACTATTATATTTTGGGGGCGTTATTGCAATTTCGCGGATGAAAAAAATCGCCCATAAAAGGAACAAGGTGTACTTATAAAATATGTTTTACTTATCTTTTATCTTTGGTATAGCGTGTCTATATACGGTTGCGAAACGTATCTATGCCCATTATCATTGTTTCTTAAGGAATATGACTAGTTACATTACGCAACTTTCACATTACTCATCACTTCTGAGAACCTATCTTCACGTTATTCCAAGAACTAGGTGTGAATATATATATATATATATATATATATATATATATATATATATATATATATATATATATATATATATATATATATATATATATATATATATAAATATATATATATATATATATATATATATATATATATATATATACAGTGATCCTTCGCTGGATCGCGTTTCTTGGCTTGCGTTTTCACTGTACCACAATTTTTTTGGGAAATTTATTTTTTTTTTAATGCAAAAATATTAAAATAAAAAAAAAATTTCAGTATTTTAATTTTTTTATTGAAAAAAACATATTTCATTATCTAATTGATAAAAAAAAAAAAATTTCCCAGCCTACAAATAATAAAACAGTAAAAAACATAAATTTAGATATACGCACACCTACAGTATAACTACCAGAGTCTGTAAATTCATTCATGAATATGTTTGCAGATGATGCAAGGTAATGAGAATGGGTACAAGTGCAAGAAGGCCCAAGCTTGACTACTCGGTGGCTGGAGTACAACTTCAAGAGACAGAAAATGAGAGAGATCTAGGAGTAAACATACAGGCAGATTTGTCTCCAGAAAAACATATAAATGGCATAGTAAGGGCAGCATATGCATTCTTATCAAATGTAAGGGTAGCCTTCAGGCACATGGACAAGGAAATGTTCAGAAATATTTATGTAACCTATGTGAGGCCAAAACTCGAATATGCAGCACCCTTTTGGAATCCGCACTTGAAAAAGCACATAGCTAAGCTTGAAAAAGTTCAAAGACATGCCACGAAACTGGTGCCAGAAATACGCAATCTCAGTTATGATGAGAGGCTGAGGGAATTAGACTTACCATCACTCGAAGCTAGAAGAGTGAGGGGGGATATGGTGACAGTCTTTAAATTCCTTCATGTTATGATAGAGTGGATAGGGATTGATATTTGATATGGCTGGCTCTAGAACTAGAGGTCACAGTTTGATGCTTCGTAAGAAAACTTCTTCGCAGGATGTAAGGAAATACTTTTTCAGTGTAAGAGTAGTTGATAATTGGAACTGGCTAAGCGAGGAGGTAGCTAATGCTATCTCAATCCATAGTTTTAAGGACAGGTATGATAAGTATCACTAAGTATAAAATGGAACCGATCAGGAGACGGGAAGATACGAGCTTTGGGCTCTTTCCCGTAAACACAATTAGGTAATCACAATTAGGTAATCACAGTATTGCATCATGCGAAATAGTGTCCGATAGCGTACAATGTATTGGGGTCGCAGCTACATGAGCTAGCATATATATTTATATTTCCAGTAGTTTCATAATTTTATTGATAAAAAAAACATATTTCTTAGCCTAAGAATAATAAAACAGTAAAAAATAGTAAAAAACATAAATACTAACAGTATTGCAATATGTAAAATACGATACCAGTATCAGCGTTTCGGACAAAGGTTCGTACCTACGTGAGATAGTGTCCGATAGCGTACACTGTATTGGGGACGCACCTACGTGAGCTAGCATATATATTAAAATTTCCAGTAGTTTCATGATTTTATTGATACAAAAACGTATTTCTTAGCCTAAGAATTATAAAACAGTAAAAAATAGTAAAAAACATAAATACTAACAGTTGCAACATATAAAATACGATACCACTATCAGCGTTTCGGACAAAGGCTCGTTCAGTCTAACTCACATGTGCGCCGTTCACATTGTGCTTATTAATACGTTTTGCTTGTGATCTTTTTACTCGCATATTTTAACCTTTGCAATGCCTCCTAAGCTTCCTTCATCTTCTAAGGCTTCTTGTAGTGAGCCTAAGTGGCAAAGGAAAATGTTAACCATAACAGATAAGGTAAGTTTACCTATAACGTACATATAAATTTACGTTGCATGCTGTTATTTATAAAGTAAAGGGTGGTTTTTTAACAGTGCAGGGAGGGCTAAAACAGTAAACGTAAAAATAATTGTAAAATACCTATGTACATGAGTATGTCATATAAATTTACGCTTGCATGCTGTTATTTATGAAGTAAAGGGTGGTTTGTTAACTGTACAGGAGGGTTTATACAGTTTATACGGTGCAAACGCAAAAATAAATTTAAATATTTATGTACATATAGGTTGATCCTACTCCGCGATTTTACTGTCTCGTGCCTGGTCCTGGAACCGAACTTTCGCGATAATGGAAGGAACATTGTGTATATATATATATATATATATATATATATATATATATATATATATATATATATATATATATATATATATATATATATATATACACCTTGTTCCTTTTATGCGCAATTATTTTATCCATGAAATTGCAATTACGCCCCCAAAAAAATAATAGTAAAAAAATTCTAATTTCGCGAATAATGCCCGCAAAAAAAAATAAATAAATAAAAAAAAAAAAACTACACTTCTTCCATGAGTACAAAGAAGATTACGATAAGAAAAGATCATCATCATCAT
>JAXCGZ010008400.1:0-30000 GCA_037179515.1 Halocaridina rubra
TCGTCCTAGACAGAGAAATTAAAAGTCGTCCTAGACAGAGAAATTAAAAGTCGTCCTAGACAGAGAAAACGAAAGTCGTCCTAGACAGAGAAATTGAAAGTCGTCCTAGACAGAGAAATTAAAAGTCGTCCTAGACAGAGAAATTCAAAGTCGTCCTAGACAGAGAAATTAAAAGTCGTCCTAGACAGAGAAAACGAAAGTCGTCCTAGACAGAGAAGTTAAAAGTCGTCCTAGACAGAGAAAACGAAAGTCGTCCTAGACAGAGAAAACGAAAATCGTCCTAGACAGAGAAATTAAAAGTTGTCCTAGCCAGAGAAATTAAAAGTCGTCCTAGACAGAGAAAACGAAAGTCGTCCTAGAACAGAGAAATTAAAAGTCGTCCTATCCATTGGTCTCTGAATAGTAATATAATATGAAAGTAACACATGTTTTGTTCCAGGAGTAGTTTTTAAGGCTTAATTTTAAGACAAATCAATGCCTCTAATAATGATAGGAATAGAATTTATGAAGGTAAGGTCTCTTATAGAAATTACTGTTGATGTTATGGTCTATTGCATTTTACATGGTTATACATGCTAATACTCTACTTAATTGTTGGCTAATGTTCTAAATGAGTCATAATTCTACTGTAATTAACTCAATTTTGTCTTTTAAAGAAACGAGAGAAGTAGATGAATTAATGTTTTGATTTAAACTGACTTTTTGATCTTAATTAATGTTTAATATTAGTTTCACCCTGGAATTATGGTTGTTTAAATATAAGAATATGTTTGTATTTCAGATTTCCAACAAGGAAATAGACCCTGCATGCTCTAGTTGTCTGTAAAAGTACTCTATATATGTTATGTTTGTGTAATTTGTATAGGAATTCTTAGAAAATAGCTTAAATAATTCGGCCCCATTTCTATTGTAAACTAATGTTAGCTAGGATATGTCCAAGAGCTCCCGGAAAATTAGCCCATGCTTCGACTGAAATAAGAGATATTTCAGTTTTGGTTGGGAGGGATGTCGTATGACTTCCGCCATGCTGAAGCCAGAATCTGAAACTTGTAACAGATCTTGAGGGGTAACGGTTGGTCGAGGGCACGGATATTTTATTACAATGTTTGTAGAAAGTGCCAAGGAAATATATGACCGGAACCGTGAGACTTAGGATCTGGCATCGAGAAGGGCAGGAAAGGCCAGGAAGTTAGCCATTTCCTAAACCACAAGAAACATAAGCAAGTGTTTCGTACGCAGGTACACGCCCAGGAGAGATGCCCAATAACTCCTCCCCGGAAGTAGGAGGGATTCCACTTTGAACCTGGCGTTGATTGGCAGAACTAGAGATCTCACTGATTTCATTGGAGAATTGGATGTTAAGCCACGCCCTGCCCCTGGGGGTATTTAAAGAGCCACCCAGGGCAGAGACAGTTAGTTAGAACTTTGCCAGGGGCACGAATAGATCATAGATTGTGATAGTCATAGGGTGGGGGCATTGAGGCGTCGGATGTGTTGTACTCTAGAATAAATATAAGCAAAGGATTCACTGCGTGTCCATTCTTACCTTGTACCCTTCTGGTACTAATAATTATAAATATATATACGTAGGAGGAAAAGCCCTACGTCAGTGGTGACGCTCGGTGGGATAATAATAAAATCCCTACGTCAGTGGTGACGCTCGGTGGGATAATAATAAAATCCCTACGTCAGTGGTGACGCTCGGTGGGATAATAATAAAATCCCTACGTCATTATTATTATTATTATTATTATTATTTTTGCTATTATTACTATTATTATTATTTTTATTATTATTATTATTATTATTGTTATTATTATTATTATTATTATTATTATTATTATTATTATTATTATTATTATTATTTTTATTATTATATTTAAGAACTTGATGAAATATTGTCTTAAGAATATTCTAATTTGTAAACTTATCTTTATCAGAACTAATATAAGAATTACCATAGGATATATCTTAAGATTATTCTCATATGCAAGTGAATATGACCCATATTTCCTTCAGCAGTATAGCATACGGTTTTAGCTTAAGTAGTTTCTCAAATGTAAGTGAATCGCGGCTTATCTTTATATTAATATCAATTTTCATATTTAAGTAAATTGGATCTGTTTATTTATTAATTTTTTTCTGTAAAGTATCATTTTTAGCAGTATAAGTGTTTTATTTAAGTGAAGTTTTCTCAAAGGAGTACTTTACACATTTTTTTTTCCCGTAAGTATATTCTCAAATGTTAGTGAATAGAACCCATGCCCAACGAGGATGCAGCTGCCTTGCAATAACATGTTTTTTTCCCCGGTTGGAAATGGAAACAATTTAAAAAAAAAAATCTTTTATGGAGTCCCATTCGAATCATTTATGAAACTTTCTTCTTCTTCTTCTTCTTCTTCTTCTTCTTCTTCTTCTTCTTCTTTTTCTTTTTCTTTTTCTTTTTCTTTTTCTTTTTCTTTTTCTTCTTCTTTTTCTTTTTCTTTTTCTTTTTCTTCTTCTTCTTCTTCTTCTTCTTCTTCTTCTTCTTCTTCTTCTTCTTCCTCCTCCAAATCTTTATCATCCTTATTTCTCTCCTTCTTCCCCCTCTGATTATTACTATTAATATTGTAATGGTTGTTGTTGTTATTATTATTATTATTATTATTATTTTTATTATTATTATTATTATTTGTCCATATACCAAAGCTATATTCCCCCTTATAAGGGGGTGGCTGAGTCAAAGTAAATACTTTGACTATTGTGGAAGTAAATACAGAGAAAGGGATTCCCAGTCCTCTCGCTCCGCCCCATTTAGTAGACTCTTACGACGCGCAGGGGAACACGGAGGAAGTATTCTTACCCCCCTCCCTCAGGGGCAGTTATTATTAGTAATAGTAGTAATATATTTATTAGTGTTATGATTTATGTATTTATTTGTAGTCACCGTGGCTCAAGCGGTAGCGTCCGCGACTTTGAGGCGTCAGATCGAGGGTTCGCGCCCCGTCACGGTCTGAGGTTAGCAAGTTCATGCACTCAGGATAACGATTACATCTGCCAAAACAAATCCTTCGCTAGAAGGCAACCGTCCTAGCCCTTGGTAGCAAAAGGGAGTCCGTGACGTAAAACCGGAACATTTATGTATTTTTTGTTTACGATCTAAACCTCTCTCTATGTTGCAGGTCCAACTATAATTGCTGTTAATGTGAGTACAGTACATCATTTTATTAATATTTACTTTGTACTTTATTTCTGCAATTACTTCAGAGGTGAAACCTTGATCGTTCCTCTAGTTTAGAAACACGTTTTTAGTGTTATTTTTATTATTTGTACTCTGACGCTTATAGTATATTTTGTGCATATGTGAATATATTTTTAAATGTTTTGAATATCAGGTAATGCTCAAATATGTTTTTTTTTTCTTTTTTACTCTTTCATGTTCATCGTCTGCCTTACATTTAACATGTGTTTCTTCAATTATTTATATATTTTGTCTTTTTTCCCAAGTAAAGTTTTGTGTTGCTTAGTTATATATATATATATATATATATATATATATATATATATATATATATATATATATATATATATATATATATATATATATATATATGTATACATATATATATATATATATATATATATATATATATATATATATATATATATATATATATATATATATATATATGTATGTATATTTAAATATATATTCATTTATCTATGTCCATATTTATATATTTACTGCTTTTATTCATCAGCTCCTCCTAGTAGTCTCCGTGGCAAAATGGTAGCGTCTGCGACTCTGATGCGGCAGGTCGAGGGTTCGCGCCCCGTCACGGACTGAGGTTAGTAAGGGCATACACTCAGGGTAACGATTACATCTGCCAAAACAAGTCCTTCGCAAAAAGGCAGCCGTCCTAGCCCTTAGTTGAAAAGGAAGTTCGTGACGTAATACCGAAACCGAAACCATTCATCAGCTCCTCTTACAGTTTGTACAACAACCAATGAAAGCTTAAGTTTTCTCTCCTCCCGTGGCTCATTAACCAATCAGCGAGATTCTTTGATAAAGAAACGGAGCTCTATTATACTTTGACAGTATTTTTCTTAATTTTTATATTACTCAAAATATCTTCACATATATTTATTTATATTTTTTTATAAGATAAAGTTTATATATTTTTTTCTAAGTTTTCCTATTATGCGTAAAGTCAAAAGATTCGCTTTTCATAATTTTCAGCTAATTAGCAAACTTTTTGAGTTTTTTATCTTTTTTTTTTTTGGTAGATTTTATGAAATTTTCATACTTATATATATGTGTGTGTGTGTGTGTGTGTGTGTGTGTGTGTGTGTGTGTGTGTGTGTGTGTGTGTGTGTGTGTGTGTGTGTGTGTGTGTGTGTGTGTGTGTGTGTGTGTGTGTGTGTGTGTGTGTGTGTGTGTGTGTGTGTGTGTGTGTGTGTGTGTGTGTGTGTGTGTGTGTGTGTGTGTGTGTGTGTGTGTGTGTGTGTGTGTGTGTGTGTGTGTGTGTGTGTGTGTGTGTGTGTGTGTGTGTGTGTGTGTGTGTGTGTGTGTGTGTGTGTGTGTGTGTGTGTGTGTGTGTGTGTGTGTGTGTGTGTGTGTGTGTGTGTGTGTGTGTGTGTGTGTGTGTGTGTGTGTGTGTGTGTGTGTGTGTGTGTGTGTGTGTGTGTGTGTGTGTGTGTGTGTGTGTGTGTGTGTGTGTGTGTGTGTGTGTGTGTGTGTGTGTGTGTGTGTGTGTGTGTGTGTGTGTGTGTGTGTGTGTGTGTGTGTGTGTGTGTGTGTGTGTGTGTGTGTGTGTGTGTGTGTGTGTGTGTGTGTGTGTGTGTGTGTGTGTGTGTGTGTGTGTGTGTGTGTGTGTGTGTGTGTGTGTGTGTGTGTGTGTGTGTGTGTGTGTGTGTGTGTGTGTGTGTGTGTGTGTGTGTGTGTGTGTGTGTGTGTGTGTGTGTGTGTGTGTGTGTGTGTGTGTGTGTGTGTGTGTGTGTGTGTGTGTGTGTGTGTGTGTGTGTGTGTGTGTGTGTGTGTGTGTGTGTGTGTGTGTGTGTGTGTGTGTGTGTGTGTGTGTGTGTGTGTGTGTGTGTGTGTGTGTGTGTGTGTGTGTGTGCACTCTCACACACACATTCATGAATATGTTTGCAGATGATGCAAAGATTGTGAAGAAAGTAAAATACGAGAACAATGGTAGAGAACTTCAGGAGGATCTAAATAATCTGCATGAGTGGTCAGAAAAGTGGCTAATGAAATTCAATACTTCAAAATGTAAGGTAATGAGAATGGGTACAAGTGCAAGAAGGCCCAAGCTTGACTACTCGGTGGCTGGAGTACAACTTCAAGAGACAGAAAATGAGAGAGATCTAGGAGTAAACATACTGGCAGATTTGTCTCCAGAAATACATATAAATGGCATAGTAAGGGCAGCATATGCATTCTTATCAAATGTTAGGGTAGCCTTCAGGCACATGGACAAGGAAATGTTCAGAAATATTTATGTAACCTATGTGAGGCCAAAACTCGAATATGCAGCCCCCTTTTGGAATCCGCACTTGAAAAAGCACATAGCTAAGCTTGAAAAAGTTCAAAGACATGCCACGAAACTGGTGCCAGAAATACGCAATCTCAGTTATGATGAGAGGCTGAGGGAATTAGACTTACCATCACTCGAAGCTAGAAGAGTGAGGGGGGGATATGGTGACAGTCTTTAAATTCCTTCATGGATATGATAGAGTGGATAGGGATCGATATTTTGATATGGCTGGCTCTAGAACTAGAGGTCATAGTTTAAAGCTTCGTAAGAAAACTTGTTTGCAGGATGTAAGGAAATACTTTTTCAGTGTAATAGTAGTTGATAATTGGAATTGGCTAAGCGAGGAGGTAGTTAATGGTATCTCAATCCATAGTTTTAAGGATAGGTATGATAAGTATGACTAAGTATAAAATGGAACCGATGAGGAGACGGGAAGATACGAGCTTTGGGCTCTTTCCCGTAAACACAATTAGGTAATCACACACACACATATATATATATATATATATATATATATATATATATATATATATATATATATATATATATATATATATATATATATATATATATATATATATATATATATTTGTGTGTGTGTGTAATTTTTGGTTTTCTGTCTTTTTGAAACGTCATCATTTTTTGAGTGAAATGAAAAGACCTGCTCACCCAGAGCCGAGCTAATTGGCCAACTTTTGTAGATCCCAGTTTGCTGTAGAGAGTTTTTATTTGTCTACGAGAGTGAATTTCTTTGACTTCACTTATTGAAAGTTTGTAAAAGTGTTTTACCCTTTTTTTTCCTTCGGCATATAGTGTCAGGTGTCAATTAGTGTTTAGTCAGGTTTTTTTTTTTTTTTTTTTTCAAATGACCGCAGTTTTTATTATTATTATTATTATTATTACGATTATTATTATTATTATTATTATTATTATCATCTTCACGGTCTGAGGTTAGCAAGGGCATGCACTCAGCGTAAGGATTACATCTGCCAAAACAAGTCCTTCGCAAGAAGGCAACCGCCCTAGCCCTTGGTAGAAAAGGGAGTCCGTGACGTAAAACCGGAACAAACACACAAACATTATTATTATTATTATTATTATTAAACTAATTATAAATTTGAAAACATACTGGAGAATAATCCACTTCTTTATCTTGCACCCCCACTCTTTATTTAATATTTCAAGTCCCATCTAGACCCATTTTCATCTGAAAATGACAGAACAAATCCATTTAAATTTTCAAAAATTAATTTCTATATATACACAGGATTTAATTAATTAAAACATTAAAATATACTAAACAATTAAACAATAACAAGAAACAAAAAGAATATTATAACAATATAACAGTATAAAATGCTATTTGGTTCAACACAATATACATTTACATATATATACATATACATATAAACACATACGTACACACACACACACACACACACACACACACACATATATATATATATATATATATATATATATATATATATATATATATATATATATATATATATATATATATATATATATATATATATATATATATATATATATATATATATATATATTATTAAAATAATTTAAGTGATATACTTGATATTTCTAAGTTAAGGGTCGGTTTCTTAATTTTAATTAATAGACTCTCGGCAGTTCTTATTTCAACTTGGTCTTTCCCTATATATAATATTGTATATTCTTCACTGTGTATGGACTTTTTACAGATGTTTTCACAGTGGTTGCGAATAGAGGACTGAAGAGGCCTTGATACAAATTCTTTTGTTCTGTAACTCTTCCCAGCACGTGGCACATGGGACGTGTCACGCCACTTCTGTGTGAAAGGTTTCATATATTTCCGAATGTTCGTTTTCAACTGGTATGCCACGTGCGACGTGCCACTTTGGTGTGAAAGCGGCCTAACACTTTTCTTTTCTTTTTGTATTCTGGAACTTTATTCCATATGAGCCCTTAAATCATTTGTCAATATTGATAATATAGAGAAAAATTCCCCTCAAATTCCCTTAACTGGCCATGCTTTTCATATTCAATAATAAGAGATTTTTTTTTCTTAAATTCAATTTATATCTTATCTTTTCCTTCAGTAAATAATTAGGAATATTTCTATAAAACAAAACTGGCCTCAGCAAAATAGCTACACAGTGTACAAAATTACCTTTGCAGAGATTTCAGCTTGTTTTATGTTGTGTAAATCAGTAACGAAATATTTGATGAATAGCGTAATTCATCTTTTATTAATTTTAATAATAAATCCCAGAGGATTAATTAATCTGCATGTTCTCCAGTAGCTAATTGCAATAATGTTATCACTACAAATCATCTTGAATCCTCTTTAACGCAGTTAACACTCAAATGTAATTCTAATTTTATCCCTGTTTAATTCTCCCCAAACTTATGTAATTATCAATTGGAAAATTACAATTCCTGGTGTAAAATTAGAGATATTTCTAAACAATCCACTTAGTCACATTCCAATACCTACGTGGAATATATAATATAATCCATTTCTCATTTATAATTTTATATAACCCCCTGAGGGAGGGGGGTAAGAATACTTCCTCCGTGTTCCCCTGCGTGTCATAAGAGTCGACTAAATGGGCGGAGCGAGGGAGCTGGGAATCCCCTCCTCTGTATTTAATTCCCACAAAAAGTCAAAGTATTGTCTTTGACTCAGCCCCCCTCCTTATAAGAGGGACTATGGCTTTGGTATATGGATGGATAATTTTATATTTATTTTTTTCTATTCACAATGCCTACTTAGCATTTTCTTTTGGATGTTGTTCTAATTGCTCCGAAGATGAATTAAATTACAGTCTGAGAGATTTCAACACTCCGTCGGTTAATTTTTACTTCGTAGCTGAGCTCTGTTCATCCGTGTGTTACGTGTTCATATTTTTTTTAATAAGTACTTATACACATCTATGCGTATATTCATAAGATAATCAATACTTCCATCCATGCATACATACATACATACGTACGTACGTGCGTACTCACATAAATACTACACATTCATCTGTATAAACATGCACACACACATACATGCGTTACAGCACATCCATCTCTACACACACAAGTATGTCGTATAAACTCACAAACAAATATCCATTTATACATATATACATACATACATGCGTACGTACGTACACATACATACTACACATTCATCGATACACACATACACGCATACATACGTTACAACACATCCATCTATACATACATACGTATGTAAATACTCCTTCAAACACACAAGCATATATCCATCCATACGTACATACATACATACATACGTACTTACACACATAAATACTACACATTCATCTATACATACATGCGCACACACTCATACATACGTTACAACACATCTATCTATACATACATAAGTATATCCATACTCCTTCAAATACACACACAAATATCCATCCATCCATCTATACATACATACATACATACATAATGCCTTGCCTAGCACCAACACATACCCCCTGAAACTCAATAGAACCTCCTCAACTCTATCTTGGGAAAAATTCCCAATTTATGTGAATGAACTTTACAGAACCCGATATTGGTATTCTGATATGTTGAACTGATATTTCAGGAGAGTTCGGAATCTCTCAGGGTATGAGAAACAGGATATTCAATACCAATATATCTAGAGAGTTTACAACTGGTTTTGGCTAAAGGAAGAGATCCTCTTTGTATAGTTATTTGTTTATTTCATTTTTAATTAATGATTTTTTTTATTATTTATTTGTCTTTGTATGATTATTTATTTTGATAAGAAATTAACTCGTTTAATTTTTATTTATTTGTTTATATATTTAATTTTATATATTTTATATTTAGAAAGGAATTTCGCTTGCTTATTTATTTATATATTTATTCATTTATTGTAATTAATTATCTAATGTTATATATATATTTATATATATATATATATATATATATATATATATATATATATATATATATATATATATATATATATATATATATATATATATATATATATACATGTATATATATATATATATATATATATATATATATATATATATATATATATATATATATATATGTATATATATATATATATATATATATATATATATATATATATATATATATATATATATATATATATATATATATATATATATATATATATATTGCCTCTGACCATGATTCGAACCTAAGATACATAAGTGTGTCTGCGCTCTACCCACAGCACCAACTGAAGGTTCGAATCTCGGCCTGAGGCAAAGATGTTTCATATTTTCACGGGGGGGGGGGAAATATATATATATATATATATATATATATATATATATATATATATATATATATATATATATATATATATATATATATATGTATATATATATATATATATATATATATATATATATATATATATATATATATTTATTTGATCACTGTAGATGAATATATAGCAGGGATGTGATAAATACAAAGATATGACACGTGTGAGGTTGGGAATAGAGAGTAAAATGACGTTGCGTCAAGGCATATTAGGAGATTCTTTCAGGGAAGCTCCAACCAGAACCCCAATAATTGGATCCTTAGAATGTACATGGTTCTGGAACGATTGAGATTTGAACGGTGAAAATTGTCACCATTTTAATGAGAAGAGAGATGGATGTGTTAGCACTGAGTGAAATAAAGTTGAAAGAAAAGTTATTGGTGACTTCTCTGACTTGGCCAATCCCGTTGAAAGAGTGGTTACTGCCTTTGATTATAGATTTTATTCCGGTGCTTCTCTAGAACGAAGAGAGAGAGAGAGAGAGAGAGAGAGAGAGAGAGAGAGAGAGAGAGAGAGAGAGAGAGAGAGAGAGAGATCTTATACCCAAGAGACATTTATCAGAATTAATAAAGAACAATTTCGCCTTTATTAAGAATGATAATGATGAGCATGATAATATTATTATTATTATTGTTATTATTATTATTATTCTTATTATTATTATTATTATGTTTTAGTGATATCTGTGCTAATTAACGTAAACTCTTATTAGGCCTTTACCCTATCCAGTGCTAGCTATCTAACCTAACTTAATTAAGCTATCTTAAGCGATCTTTAATAAAGTAACTTCAATATTAAGTGGAAGAAGAAGAAACAGGAGAAGGAGGAGAAGGAGGTGGTGATGGTGTAGGAGGAGGAGAAAATAAAGAAGTTGAAAGAGTAGGAGGAATAAATGAAGAAGAAAAAATTTTGAACGTGATAAAGGCGGAGGGGTAATAGGAAAAAAAAAGATGGAAAAAACACGAGGTTGGGAAGTAAAATGGAGGAGAAAGAGAAGGAGGAGGAGGAAGAAGAAAATGGAAGAGGCAATGAGAGATAATTGGGGAAGGAAGAAGAAAAGAAGAGAAGGAAAATGGAGAATAATAAGCAAAGGAGATGAAGAGGAAGAAAAAGAAGAATGGAGAGGAGTGAGTAAAAGAAGGTGTTGGGGAAAGAAGGAGGAGGAGGAGGAGGAAGAGAAAGAAAGAAAGAGTATGAAGAGATGGCCTAGGTGGAGTTGCAAGGAGAATGAAAATAAGAAGAGTAATATAGAGACTTAAATGATAAAGCCAAGAGATAAAGCAAAATAAAAAGGAAGAAGAAGAAAAAAACAAAGCCATGCTTAGAATAAAGTCATTTGTCAGTTGACTCTTTATTTTTCGTATTTTGTGGTCAGGTTAAGATAGGAGGAGAAGAAGAAGAAGAGAAGAAAAAGAAGAAGAAGATAAATCAAGAAAGAAGACCGCGCTGGGAATACAGATTTCTCGTCAGCTGACTCTTCAATTATGGTCAGGAAATGAAGTTAGCTCTAGGAGAAAAGAGAGAGAGTGAGAGAGAGAGAATAACCAATAATATATTATGTGAAAATCAGTATTAGAAAACATGTATAAATAAAAGTATTTATTTTTCAAAACAGAATGATAGATTAGTGGATGCAACTATATATATTTTTCGATCTACGAAAAATTTTTCACTATAGCCTACATGTTTGTCGAAAATAATATCATAATATGATTATAATATAGTTTATTAGTTATTAATCATCATCAATATGACATCAATAATATAGTATCTGACGACAGATACTGTATAGAATAAGCTATAGTGCCACAGCTCGGTGATTCTATGCTGGTATCAGCAAACATCCAACAAGGAGGTTTATTTTTTTTTTATCTAAATTTCTCCAGTTACAGATATTCTTGCATTTAGTTGACTCATTTACTAGGCTTATTAGTAGTCACCGTGGCCCAAGCGGTAGCGTCAGGTCGAGGGTTCGCGCCCAGTCACGGTCTGAGGTTAGTAAGGGCATGCACTTAGGGTAACGATTACATCTGCCAAAACAAGTCCTTCGCAAGAAGGCAACCGTCCTAGCCCATGGTAGAAAAGGGAGTCCGTGACGTAAAACCGGAACAACAACAACAACAATTTTCTAGGTTTATCCTAGAAAGAGGGACAAAGAATGTAATGTTTAACTTTTAATCTCTATCAGAGAACTCACTAGCCATAGAGAGCAACATTTGCGCTTGATTCCAGGACTACGAAAAGCACTTAACGTTGGCAGGACCTCATTTAGCGATTTTTTCCTGAAAAAAAACTGGAACTAATACCAGAGTTAAGAAGGTGTTCGGGAGGGATATTTGCCAACGCGGTTTTGTTTGTGAGGTATTGATGCTTCTGTTACTACTACTAATGCTGCTGTTATTATTATTATTATTATTATACCTACCACTACTGCTACTGTTGCTGCTGCTACTGCTGTATTTACCTCGACTCACGAACTACAACCAGCAAAAAAAATTAAACGAGTTTTATTTTAAAGGCTTGCAATATGAGACCACTCCTTTCGTATCCGGCAAATGAATCCACCGCTGCAGCAGATGTTATGCAAATGGCCAAGAGCCTTCAGGAGCTAAAAGGCCTATGCCACGGAATCCCTGGAGGAGGCCAACAGCGCCACTGTAGGAATCAGCAACATTCCTACCACTGCAGAGAGATCAATGGGTCCCTCTCTCTCTCTAAACTGCAGACAGGTGCTGCTGTACTTCTGCTGCTGCATGCTGACCTTAGCTGCTCAGGGAGAAAAGCAGTGCTGCTGATGGTGGAGGGTCCCTTCTCATGTCTACTAACAAGAAGAACTTTTATTTAGATCTCTCTCTCTCTCTCTCTCTCTCTCTCTCTCTCTCTCTCTCTCTCTCTCTCTCTCTCTCTCTTCTCTCTCTCTCTCCTCTCTCTCTCTCTCTCTCTCTCTCTCTCTCTCTCTCTCTCTCTCTTCTCTCTCTCTCTCTCTCTCTCTCTCAAGTCGGATAACTCATCTGACCTATTATAGCACCTTCTGATCTCTTTTCTTATTATTTTTTGTCTTATTTTTCTGGAAACTTTTAATTGATTTTGGTGTTGAGTTTCACAACAAATATGTTTTCGAAAAATTGTTAAACCGTTTTCATTTGGGAAGGGAGAGGGGGGGGGGAACGCGCGTTGAAACTATCCCCATTTACATTATTTTCACTGATTCTTTTTATTTTTTATTTTTGTTATTATTATATTTTATTGTTTGTTATTATTATTATTATTATTATTATTATTATTATTATTATTATTATTATTATTATTATTATTATTATTGAAAACCGTAGAAAAGGAAACATTCATTTCCATTTTATGCCTGAAGTTATAAAGAAATTCATAATTGTCGTCTCGTCTTCATAAGTGTGCTCATTTGCACTGCTGAGTTGGTACATACGCACACACTTAAGGGCGGTTTAAACGGTCAAACGGTTCGTCGAACGCGGTTCGACAGACAAGTGTTTGAAGTGATGTTCGAACGTGTGAACGGGGTATTTGGTTGTCGAACACGTTCCGTGTTCGACAACCAAATACCCCGTTCACACGTTCGAACATCACTTCAAACACCTGTCTGTCGAATCGCGTTCGACGAACCGTTTGACCGTTTAAACCCCCCTTTAGCCACAGCCTTGCGGCCTTCTACCTCTTTATCTCGGTTATTCCCTTTTTCACATGGCGTAGCTGTTTCTCAGCCTCTCGGAGATTACTGTATGGTTTTCATTTAAGAGTTTTTGCCTGATGTTCTTCTTGACGTCAAGTCTTTTCTTTGCTCTAGGCTTGATACTGGCCCCAGGTTGAGCTGGCTTTATCTTCCAGTGGTTGGATCACTTGGTTGATTATAATAATACTAATAACAATTAATAATAATAATAATAATAATAATAATAATAATAATAATAAAATAAGGGTTGGGTTAATCTTCCAGTGGCGTGATTACCATTCCAAGCCAGTATAGGCACTCCATTAAGAGTTCTTTTATTCCAGTATTCTGTGTCGACAGCATTTCTCTTATTCATATGGGGTCGCTATTCTCACAGATGTCTATTCTGAAACCAACCCTTCCCATTAATCCGGGCTTGGGACTGGTACAGAATTTACCTGCTTTGCCTCCCCAACTTCTGGAATTTTTCTTTTATTCCAGTAAAACTGGAATAATTGAGCTGAGGCATTGCCCAATTCCAGCGTCACTCCCTCAAGTGGTTTCTGATTTCCAAAGGTTTCCAGATTCCATTCGATCTTATCTTGGATTAGATTCCAGAAAATGAAAACTGGAATCGCATTTTCCTTGTTGAAGAAGTTTTCATGATTTTTATTTGTTCGTCTATTTTTTGTTGTAATGGAAGATTATGATTATTATTATAATTATTATTATTATTATTATTATTATTATTATTATAATGATGGTGAAAGAACATAACGGTTGAATACTTTAAATAATTAAGCTCAATATTCAAGAATTTCTGTATTAATAAAATAAATGGGATACTCTTGTAATTTTTATTTTTTAAGTTTTCTTAAAAATTTCCGTATCTTTTTATTAAATTTTGTATTTTAACATAGATGTTATCTGTCCAAATTAAGCTTCCTCTGCCTCCCATAGCTCTCTTTTTTTATCGCTTAATACATAGTTTTTTCTTTATGTAGTCTCCGTGGCAAAATGGTAGCGTCTGCGACTATGAGGCGGCAGGTCGAGGGTTCGCGCCCCGTCACGGTCTGAGGTTAGCAAGGGCATACACTCAGGGTAACGATTACCTCTGCCTAACCAAGTCCTTCGCAAGAAGGCAAACGTCCTAGCCCTTATTAGAAAAGGGAGTTCCTGACGTAAAACCGAATCCATCCATACGTAGTTTCGTCTTTCCTCTTCCAAGGAAGGAACAAGAAACTTTGTTTGTTTGTTTGTTCCGGTTTTACGTCACGGACTCCCTTTTCAACCAAGGGCTAGGACGGTTGCCTTCTTGCGAAAGACCTGTTTTGGCAGATGTAATCGTTACCCTGAGTGCACGCCCTTGCTAACCTCAGACCGTGACAGGGCGCGAACCCTCGACCTGACGCCTCAGAGTCGCGGACGCTGCCGCTTGAGCCACGGTGACTACTCTCTCTCCCTTACACTATTTTTCTATTTTTTGCCTTGGACAAGGAATAAGAATAGCTCTTCCTTGTTCCCCTGCATGTTGTAAAACATCGACTGTATGAAGTGGAGAGAGGGCACGGTTAATCCTCCTTTTTATTTTTCCCTTTCATAATAAGTCAGGGTTTTGCTTTGACTCAGCCACCCCCTTATAAGGGATACTATGGCCCTTGTAGATACATAGATATCACGCAATAGCTTTGCACTCGTATCTGACTCAACCTGAAGTTTTGAGTTTTCCTTTTCGAGAGCACTTCAGGTGCCACTGGGTGCCACTCTATTGACCTTCTGCAGATTGATCATCCGCAGGGCCAATTCAATTTACTCAAAGGATATAAGAGTGCTGCAATGTGGAGAATGAGAGAGAGAGAGAGGAGAGAGGAGAGAGAGGAGAGAGAGAGGAGAGAGAGAGAGAGAGAGAATTTATTCCTTGGAAGGATAAATTGTAAGTTAATATTAATGATGATCATACTTTATATTATAGAGAAGAAAATATATATATAATATATATATATATATATATATATATATATATAATATATATATATATATATATATATATATATATATATATATATATATATTGTGCTGTTCACACAATTGTTTTGTTCATAATGAAAACAATAATTTTCCTTCATAAGGCAATTTTGAAAATTACTCTTCCTTACTCTCTTATTGGCCGCCATGACCAAGTGGTAACTCGTGCAACTCTGATTCGTCAATTCGTGGGTTCGAGACCCGCCACAGTCTGAGGTTTGAAAGGACATTCACTCAGGATAACGATCGCACATGCCAAAAGTAAGTTTTTTTCAAGAAGGCGCCGTCCTAGCCCTTATTAGAAGAATGAGTCCGTGACCTAAAACTGGATCACTCTCCCTTACTCTACCACCCAAGAGGTACAGAATTCAACTCCTGGAATACTGGAAACGATATGTTGGAATGATGACTAGATAGAATACTCTATTCTTGATGCGAAATTGGAATGCTGGAAGGAAAAATTGGAATACTGTACAGAATTACTAGGAATTATATCCTGGAATTCTGGTAACATAAAATAATTTAAAAAATTATATTAAAAGCTTAATTCCTAATATTGGAATGCCAGAAGGATGAAATGGAATCCTGAAGAAATTTGAATAAAAATCTGGATTATTTCTATGAAATATTGGAATCCTGATGTCATAGGATTATATGACTGGTGTTGCAGGCATCCTGCAAGCGCTTTGGCAAGACACAGCACCGTTGTCTTACAAGTATTCTTCCCCCAAACAAACAAACAAACATTTATATTCATTCATACAATGGGTATTTTTTTTTTTTTACAAAGCTAAGAATACACTTATAAGTAAACATTTAACTATGCAAGTAAGTAAGAGGATGATACATACACTTACAGTGACCAGAAATATAGCTAGCCTAGTAAATTAGAATTACCTTAAATTAACAGATGTAAGTACAATTGTCAATAAACAATGAGTAAGCAGATAATTGAGTAAAACTTATACATAATAATAATAATAATAATAATAATAATAATAATTGAAAATAAATAATAATGAAGCAATATAGCTTATATGAGCCATACACTTGTAAGTGAAAAACATCATAATTGTAGTACTAACATTAATAGAATTTACAAATGTACAAACATTAAAAAGTAGGCAACGAATAAGCAGATAACTGACTAAAATGTAAACATATTCTTGATAATAATTATAATAATAATAATAATACTGAAAATAATGATGATAATAACAATGATAATGATACTGAAGTAGAACATTAGTAATTTTCATATTAAGATACCTGGAATGTAGATATAAGGTAACAGGGCATACATATGTATAAGTATATTGCAGTAGTACCCTCAAGCATACATATGTATAAGTATAGTGCCGAAGTACCCTCAAGATTAACAGTTACACTAACAAGTGAACAGAGATAAAGCTTGCATAGACAATTAACAGTAGGCACAGTTGAAAGATATAATAACAATAATAATACTAATAGTAACGATAATATTAATAAAGTAGTATTAATAACACTCGATACTGAAGTTTAAGCATTTAACACCGTAAATAACAAGTTACATCCAGGATAGTTTTGGGTAAAAGTGACCCTTATTATCTGCATCATCACTATTTTTGTACTCCTTATTGTTGTTGTTGTTCCGGTTTTATGTCACGGACTCCCTTTTCTACCAAGGGCTGGGATGGTTGCCTTCCTTGCTAAGGACTTGTTTTGGCAGGTGTAATCGTCACCCTGAGTGCATGCCCTTGCTAACGTCAGACCGTGACGGGTCGCGAACCCTCGACCCTGACGCCTCAGAGTCACGGACGCTACCGCTTGAGCCACGGTGACTACTACTATTTTTGTACTCCTTATATTGATAATAATTAGTTCTTTAAGATCAAAGAAGGCGATATCAATTTACATACAGAATCTATCTATCTATCTACCTTTATTTAGTACCCTGGTGTTCCAGGTATCCTACAAATGCATAGATAAGAGAGAAAAGACTGATATGTTGATAACAGTTCAATGCAGAGATTTTGACTGTTGGATTTAGTACTTCATTCGACGCCATAATTAATGGTACCCAAAGGACGAAAGAAAAAGTGATCTCTCTGCAGTGCAGGTCTCTTGATCGCCAGGTTTTTTTTTTTTTTTTTTTTTTTTGTGAAAGCTATGATCTAGTTGATTGAACTAGGAGCTGCTATTTTCTTTGTGTGTGTGTTTGTGTGCGTGTTAGTGTATATATATATATATATATATATATATATATATATATATATATATATATATATATATATATATATATATATATATATATATATATATATATATAATATATATATATATATATATATATATATATATATATATATATATATATATATATATAATAATATAAATATATATATATATATATATATATATATATATATATATATATATATATATATATATATATATATATATATATATATATATATATATGTAATTTATTGTGTTATACTGATTTTATTTCACTGAATTTCTGTGGGAAAATCTGTACATTAAGTTTGAGTGCTTTTGTGTGTTTGTGTATATTTGTATGTTATTTTGTTTATATAAGTGTTCTACTTGATAAGATGCTTTTTTTTTTTGAGTGTCAATAAGAAAGTATTGAAGAGAGATATTTTTTTATTTACATATTTAGTTATGTATTTTTATATATTTTATATTAAAACAAACTATGTGTACATTAAATCTGATGAAAATGTGAAGTCATGTGTATATCCAAACATCTGTACGTGTGTATGTGCAAGTTTGTGTCTACTCCAATAATGCAATTGTTCGTTTTTGAAAATCTTAAGTTTTGATATAAACAGCTTCTTTGATGTCATTTAAGTCTCTCTCTCTCTCTCTCTCTCTCTCTCTCCTCTCTCTCTCTCTCTCTCTCTCTCTCTCTCTCTCTCTCTCTCTCTCTCTCTCTCTCTCTCTCTCTCTCTCTCTCTCTCTCTCTCTCTCTCTCTCTCTCACACACACACACACACACACACACACTTACATACATAAAGGTTAAAGTTCAAGGTATCTATACTATCACTGAAGGATAAGGTTCATTTTCATCATGGTTATATATATATATATATATATATATATATATATATATATATATATATATATATATATATATATATATATATATATTTGTTTATTTTCATATATCATTATTATTTATTTATACTCAGAGACTTTTATCATACTCATATGTACATAATGATATTAATTATAATAATAATAATAATAATGATAATAATAATAATAATAATAATAATAATAATAATGATAATAATATAAAAAGAAGACAAAGAGTAAGAGCAACAACAACAACAACAACGACGAGAAAGATGGTTCTTCCCATCTAATATTGATAATAAAAATAAGATTTTTCTATTTTTGATCGTCCAAGTTCTTTTCAACCATTTCCAAATAATTTTTAAGTTCTTTTAAAATAAGATTAATTTTGCCTTCAGCGCAGAAAACTAGATCTGACAGCAAACTGACCGAATCCCATCCCAAAATGGCATGAAGAAGGATGAATCCAATTTTTTTATAATATTCTAAAAGTTTTTTATTTAATTTTGAGAGGTGTGAGCACGCAGGCACTAACATATTTGATTATAATGAGTGGTTATTATTACAGTATCACCATTAAGAATTACTGTATATATACAGTGACACTGAATAAATTATTTAATTTTAAAATAAATATTCCTATAATATACAGTTTACGGACTACAGTAGCACTTGTGTGTTTCATTTTATGTGCAAATATGTAAGCGCACATATATACTTTTTACTGCTACTACTACTACTGCTGCTGCTGCTACTACTACTACTACTACTACTACTACTACTAATAATAATAATAATAATAATAATGATAATAATCAGTATCTCATTTGTGTGTGTTCCTGGGTTGGTGAAGAAGAGATGTATAGGCGACAATGAAAATCCCGTTTCAGAGAAAACTGCGATTGGGAGACTTAAGTAAATTTTGCATTGTGAAAATATGATTAGTGTTCCTCGAGGCGTGAATGAGAGAGGTTGTGCACCGTCTCATGATTTCATCTTTATGTTCGTTTGTTTGTTGGGTTCATATTTATTGTTTGGTTGTGGTGATATTGATAAACATGTATTTTGTATTTAATTATTTGATTTACTTCGCATATTAAGATCTATCCTATTATTTTTATTCTTAATTGTACTCTCTCTCTCTCTCTCTCTCTCTCTCTCTCCTCTCTCTCTCTCTCTCTCTCTCTCTCTCTCTCTCTCTCTCTCTCTCTCTCTCTCTCTCTCTCTCTCTCTCTCATCTGATATATATACAGAGCATTGCTCTTTCCAAATGTTTTTCCTTTTCCTCTTGATCTTATTCCCAAGTGCCTCTTTAAGCTTTCCTGGATATTTTTAGCACTACACGTGTACTCTTAGTCACGAGATTTAAGAGTACAATAACATTACAAAGCGGATGAATTGCTTACAGAAAAGAGATGCACCTAAGCAAGCTTATAAACACCCACCCACCCACACACACACACACACACACACACACACACACACACACACACACACACACACACACACACACACACACACACACACACACACACACACACACACCCACACACACACACACACACACACACACTGCTCTCTTCTGAGAGAGACGAGATTGCTGCTTGGAATGTTCAGATTAAGGAAAACATTGAACAGTTCAGAAAAGAGTTCCAGGAGCTGAATATGGAAAATGATGCCATGAAAACGTCCTTTGCTGATGCACTAAAGGGGAATGTGGCAGTAAAAGAGGCTGTAAAGGTGGTGGCACTGGAAAACATACAAACAGTTGACTATAAAGAGACAGTAATCGAAAAAATGAAAGACGTTGTGATGGAAAGGGCAAACCCACTCATCAAACAGGCACTTGATAAGGAGAAGACAGTGTTAATCTCAGGCATAAGTGAATCCCAGGAGCCAACATGGCAGGGGAGACTTGAAGAAAATAAAGCTAACGTTGTAGACCTGATAAGAAAGCTTGGAGTAGTATGTGGTCCTGAGGATATTGTAAACATACACCAACTAGGTAAATATTCGAGGGAAGGAAAGCCGAGACCAACAAAAGTAACCTTTGAGAGAGGGGAGACATGTAGGGAAATATTGTTGAGAAAAAAAAGTCTAAAAGACCTTCAAGAATGCAAAGAAGTGTTCATTAGACGATACAGAACACAGGAAGAGATGGGAAAGATCAAAAACTTGTTGCAAGAGGCAAGAAGGTTAAATGATGAAAGAAATGAAGAAGAGAAGAAAAATTTTCGTTACAGAATACTTCCAGACAAAGGGGAGATAAAGAAGATAATGACAGAAGATCAGGGGATGGGGCCTCATTAAGATTGTTATACACAAATGCTGATGGATTAGCTGGTAAGGCAGTAGAATTAAAAGATAGGATTCAAAACAGTAAGGCAGATATAGTAGCAATTACAGAGACTAAGTTGAGTGAGGACATAAACAGTGTCACAGTTTTTCCTAAGGGCTTCAGAATACTAAGGGTCGAAAGATCTGAGAGGACTGGTGGAGGGATAGCACTGCTCATAAGTGAGAGGATTCAAGTTGAAGAAATAAACTTGGCTATAGAAAGTGAGTTCAGGGAATTTCTTGTTGCTCGCATAAATACTGGGTCAGAGAGCATTATAATAACTGTTGTATACAACCCACCAAGGAACCAAAATAGGCTTGAAATTTATGAGGAAAGTCATATAGGTACGATTGAAGTCATAAACTCAGTTGTTAACATGGCGCGGGAGAAAAAATGTAGGATTTTGATTATGGGAGACTTTAATCATAAAGAGATAGATTGGATAAATCTTGACCCACACAGTGGTGAGGACTCATTCGGGGCAAGATTCCTAGATTGCGTACAAGGGAATTTCCTACACCAACATGTAATGGAACCAACAAGAGCCAGGGGTGGGGATGAGCCATCACTACTTGATCTGGTGTTCACAGATAATGTGTTGGATATTGAAAATATTGAGTATGAACCACCAATTGGAAAGAGTGACCACTGTGTGTTGTTGATGGAGTATATCATTGAAGACATTCTTCCTGAGAGTAGAGGCACTGAGGACATGAGGAGGAACTATCCGAAAGGAGATTACATCAAAATGAATGAGCTTTTTGCAGTTATTGACTGGAGAACCTTATTTTACAACAAATCTGTACAAGAAATGTATGACATCTTTTGTGAGAAATATGGGAAGATAGTAGATTGCTGCATACCTGTCACCAAAGTAGGTGTAATTCATGCCAGAGAGAAATGGTTCGATAATGGGTGTAAAAGAGCTAAGGAGTGGAGAGACAAATGCTGGAAAAGGTATAGGAGGAGAAAAAACATAAATGCCTGGCAAACCTACAAAAGAGCAAGAAATGACTACCTAAGTAAAAGGAGAGAGGCAGAGAGAGATTATGAGATGGACATCACCAGGAAGGCTAAAGAAAATCCCAAGCTTTTCCACAGCTTTATCAGAGGAAAACTGAAGGTAAAAGAACAGGTTTTAAGGCTAAAGAGAGCGGATGGAAGCATCACTGAGACGGACGAAGAGATCTGCAAAGAATTGAACAAGGAGTTTCAGTCAGTATTTACAGTAGAAAATACCCCACCCCCTCAGATTGCAGTGATAGAAGCTCAAGGGCCGGTATTAGAGAACATCAACCTTACAGCCACAGAGGTATGCAAAGCGCTGATGGATTTAGATGTTCATAAAGCTACAGGTCCTGATGACATATCCCCTCATGTGCTTAAAAAATGCGCAAACACAATATCAGTGGCACTAAGTATCATATTTAAGGAGTCACTGGAGTTGGGGGAGATTCCAAGATGCTGGAAACAAGCAAATGTGATACCTATCTTCAAAAAGGGAAGGAGGGATACGGCTCTGAACTATAGACCAGTTTCCTTGACCAGCATAGTTTGCAAAGTTATGGAGAAACTACTAAGGAAACATATCTCTCTTCACTTGGAATCCTTCAACTTTTTGTCAGTGAGGCAACATGGCTTCAGAGAAGGAAGTTCAACAGTAACAAACTTATTAGAATTTTATGATGAGGTAAGCCAAATCTTACAGGAAAGAGAGGGCTGGGCAGATTGCATATTCCTAGACTTCCAGAAAGCGTTTGACACTGTTCCACATGGGAGACTTATTAGGAAGCTGCAATCAATGGCTAGAATAGGTGGAAATGTCTTGGAATGGATAAAAACTTACTTAGAAGGAAGGGAACAGAGGGTTAGAGTAAGACACTCAGTGTCTGAATGGAGAAGAGTTAGTAGTGGAGTTCCACAGGGTTCAGTTTTAGGGCCACTTTTGTTCCTTGTATATGTAAATGACCTACCAGAGTCTGTAAATTCATTCATGAATATGTTTGCAGATGATGCAAAGATTGTGAAGAAAGTAAAAAACGAGAACAATGGTAGAGAACTTCAGGAGGATCTAAATAATCTGCATGAGTGGTCAGAAAAGTGGCTAATGAAATTCAATACCTCAAAATGTAAGGTAATGAGAATGGGTACAAGTGCAAGAAGGCCCAAGCTTGACTACTCGGTGGCTGGAGTACAACTTCAAGAGACAGAAAATGAGAGAGATCTAGGAGTAAACATACTGGCAGATTTGTCTCCAGAAATACATATAAATGGCGTAGTAAGGGCAGCATATGCATTCTTATCAAATGTAAGGGTAGCCTTCAGGCACATGGACAAGGAAATGTTCAGAAATATTTATGTAACCTATGTGAGGCCAAAACTCGAATATGCAGCCCCCTTTTGGAATCCGCACTTGAAAAAGCACATAGCTAAGCTTGAAAAAGTTCAGAGACATGCCACGAAACTGGTGCCAGAAATACGCAATCTCGGTTATGATGAGAGGCTGAGGGAATTAGACTTGCCATCACTCGAAGCTAGAAGAGTAAGGGGGCATATGGTGACAGTCTTTAAATTCCTTCATGGTTATGATAGAGTGGATAGGGATCGATATTTCGATATGGCTGGCTCTAGAACTAGAGGTCATAGTTTGAAGCTTCGTAAGAAAACTTGTTTGCAGGATGTAAGGAAATACTTTTTCAGTGTAAGAGTAGTTGATAATTGGAATTGGCTAAGCGAGGAGGTAGTTAATGCTATCTCAATCCATAGTTTTAAAGACAGGTATGATAAGTATCACTAAGTCTAAAAATGGAACCGATCAGGAGACGGGAAGATACGAGCTTTGGGCTCTTTCCCGTAAACACAATTAGGTAATCACAATTAGGTAATCACACACACATACACACACAACTGAGTCACTAAATAGCACTTATATGGAGATATAAAAATTCTGTGTGAAGGTAAATTAGAAGTTTTTCTCTTTTCTTTTCTTTTTCCTCTTTCTCGTCTTCTTTCTATATTCTGTGAGAGGGAGAACATAAAAATGAAGCCATCTCTGTCCCAAACCTCTCCCACCCATGGGTCGGGAGAAGGGGTAGTCATCAGAGGACTTAAACAGAGAATCAAGAAGTTAGAGGAAATGGTTACAAGCCTTGATGATAAAATTCGGAATATGGATGGAGAAATGAAAGAGAATGAAACACTCAGAGAACAAATAAGATCTTTGGAGGAAGCAAATAAAGCACAAGGGCAGGAGAGAAAGGAACTAGAAAAAAGAATAAAAAAGCTGGAAGGGGAAAAGAGTCAACTAGAATCTAGAATTTCTAAACAAGAAGATAAAAACAAACAGCTAAATGACAACCTAAAGGAATTAGATGTTAGTTCGCTGCTCTCTTCTGAGAGAGACGAGATTGCTGCTTGGAATGTTCAGATTAAGGAAAACATTGAACAGTTCAGAAAAGAGTTCCAGGAGCTGAATATGGAAAATGATGCCATGAAAACGTCCTTTGCTGATGCACTAAAGGGGAATGTGGCAGTAAAAGAGGCTGTAAAGGTGGTGGCACTGGAAAACATACAAACAGTTGACTATAAAGAGACAGTAATCGAAAAAATGAAAGACGTTGTGATGGAAAGGGCAAACCCACTCATCAGACAGGCACTTGATAAGGAGAAGACAGTGGTAATCTCAGGCATAAGTGAATCCCAGGAGCCAACATGGCAGGGGAGACTTGAAGAAAATAAAGCTAACGTTGTAGACCTGATAAGAAAGCTTGGAGTAGTATGTGGTCCTGAGGATATTGTAAACATACACCAACTAGGTAAATATTCGAGGGAAGGAAAGCCGAGACCAACAAAAGTAACCTTTGAGAGAGGGGAGACATGTAGGGAAATATTGTTGAGAAAAAAAAGTCTAAAAGACCTTCAAGAATGCAAAGAAGTGTTCATTAGACGATACAGAACACAGGAAGAGATGGGAAAGATCAAAAACTTGTTGCAAGAGGCAAGAAGGTTAAATGATGAAAGAAATGAGGAAGAGAAGAAAAATTTTCGTTACAGAATACTTCCAAACAAAGGGGAGATAAAGAAGATAATGACAGAAGATCAGGGGATGGGGCCTCATTAAGATTGTTATACACAAATGCTGATGGATTAGCTGGTAAGGCAGTAGAATTAAAAGATAGGATTCACAACAGTAAGGCAGATATAGTAGCAATTACAGAGACTAAGTTGAGTGAGGACATAAACAGTGTCACAGTTTTTCCTAAGGGCTTCAGAATACTAAGGGTCGAAAGATCTGAGAGGACTGGTGGAGGGATAGCACTGCTCATAAGTGAGAGGATTCAAGTTGAAGAAATAAACTTGGCTATAGAAAGTGAGTTCAGGGAATTTCTTGTTTCTCGCATAAATACTGGGTCAGAGAGCATTATAATAACTGTTGTATACAACCCACCAAGGAACCAAAATAGGCTTGAAATTTATGAGGAAAGTCATATAGGTACGATTGAAGTCATAAACTCAGTTGTTAACATGGCGCGGGAGAAATATGTAGGATTTTGATTATGGGAGACTTTAATCATAAAGAGATAGATTGGATAAATCTTGACCCACACAGTGGTGAGGACTCATTTGGGGCAAGATTCCTAGATTGCGTACAAGGGAATTTCCTACACCAACATGTAATGGAACCAACAAGAGCCAGGGGTGGGGATGAGCCATCACTACTTGATCTGGTGTTCACAGATAATGTGTTGGATATTGAAAATATTGAGTATGAACCACCAATTGGAAAGAGTGACCACTGTGTGTTGTTGATGGAGTATATCATTGAAGACATTCTTCCTGAGAGTAGAGGCACTGAGGACATGAGGAGGAACTATCCGAAAGGAGATTACATCAAAATGAATGAGCTTTTTGCAGTTATTGACTGGAGAACCTTATTTTACAACAAATCTGTACAAGAAATGTATGACATCTTTTGTGAGAAATATGGGAAGATAGTAGATTGCTGCATACCTGTCACCAAAGTAGGTGTAATTCATGCCAGAGAGAAATGGTTCGATAATGGGTGTAAAAGAGCTAAGGAGTGGAGAGACAAATGCTGGAAAAGGTATAGGAGGAGAAAAAACATAAATGCCTGGCAAACCTACAAAAGAGCAAGAAATGACTACCTAAGTAAAAGGAGAGAGGCAGAGAGAGATTATGAGAGGGACATCACCAGGAAGGCTAAAGAAAATCCCAAGCTTTTCCACAGCTTTATCAGAGGAAAACTGAAGGTAAAAGAACAGGTTTTAAGGCTAAAGAGAGCGGATGGAAGCATCACTGAGACGGACGAAGAGATCTGCAAAGAATTGAACAAGGAGTTTCAGTCAGTATTTACAGTAGAAAATACCCCACCCCCTCAGATTGCAGTAATAGAAGCTCAAGGGCCGGTACTAGAGAACATCAACCTTACAGCCACAGAGGTATGCAAAGCGCTGATGGATTTAGATGTTCATAAAGCTACAGGTCCTGATGACATATCCCCTCATGTGCTTAAAAAATGCGCAAACACAATATCAGTGGCACTAAGTATCATATTTAAGGAGTCACTGGAGTTGGGGGAGATTCCAAGATGCTGGAAACAAGCAAATGTGATACCTATCTTCAAAAAGGGAAGGAGGGATACGGCTCTGAACTATAGACCAGTTTCCTTGACCAGCATAGTTTGCAAAGTTATGGAGAAACTACTAAGGAAACATATCTCTCTTCACTTGGAATCCTTCAACTTTTTGTCAGTGAGGCAACATGGCTTCAGAGAAGGAAGATCAACAGTAACAAACTTATTAGAATTTTATGATGAGGTAAGCCAAATCTTACAGGAAAGAGAGGGCTGGGCAGATTGCATATTCCTAGACTTCCAGAAAGCGTTTGACACTGTTCCACATGGGAGACTTATTAGGAAGCTGCAATCAATGGCTAGAATAGGTGGAAATGTCTTGGAATGGATAAAAACTTACTTAGAAGGAAGGGAACAGAGGGTTAGAGTAAGACACTCAGTGTCTGAATGGAGAAGAGTTAGTAGTGGAGTTCCACAGGGTTCAGTTTTAGGGCCACTTTTGTTCCTTGTATATGTAAATGACCTACCAGAGTCTGTAAATTCATTCATGAATATGTTTGCAGATGATGCAAAGATTGTGAAGAAAGTAAAAAACGAGAACAATGGTAGAGAACTTCAGGAGGATCTAAATAATCTGCATGAGTGGTCAGAAAAGTGGCTAATGAAATTCAATACCTCAAAATGTAAGGTAATGAGAATGGGTACAAGTGCAAGAAGGCCCAAGCTTGACTACTCGGTGGCTGGAGTACAACTTCAAGAGACAGAAAATGAGAGAGATCTAGGAGTAAACATACTGGCAGATTTGTCTCCAGAAATACATATAAATGGCGTAGTAAGGGCAGCATATGCATTCTTATCAAACGTAAGGGTAGCCTTCAGGCACATGGACAAGGAAATGTTCAGAAATATTTATGTAACCTATGTGAGGCCAAAACTCGAATATGCAGCCCCCTTTTGGAATCCGCACTTGAAAAAGCACATAGCTAAGCTTGAAAAAGTTCAAAGACATGCCACGAAACTGGTGCCAGAAATACGCAATCTCGGTTATGATGAGAGGCTGAGGGAATTAGACTTGCCATCACTCGAAGCTAGAAGAGTAAGGGGGGATATGGTGACAGTCTTTAAATTCCTTCATGGTTATGATAGAGTGGATAGGGATCGATATTTTGATATGGCTGGCTCTAGAACTAGAGGTCATAGTTTGAAGCTTCGGAAGAATACTTGTTTGCAGGATGTAAGGAAATACTTTTTCAGTGTAAGAGTAGTTGATAATTGGAATTCGCTAAGCGAGGAGGTAGTTAATGCTATCTCAATCCATAGTTTTAAGGACAGGTATGATAAGTATCACTAAGTCTAAAAATGGAACCGATCAGGAGACGGGAAGATACGAGCTTTTGGCTCTTTCCCGTAAACACAATTAGGTAATCACAATTAGGTAATCACACACACACACACACACACACACACATATATATATATATATATATATAGTAAGGAAACTCATCAGTGAAACAAAACTTATAAAATAATGCTATATTTCGGATCCTAACTGGATCCCTTCTCAAGGCTGGTTTACTCTTACAAACTTGCTAGAATTTTATGATGATATAAGCCTAATCTTACTAGAGAGAGAGGGCGGGGCAGATTGCTAATTCTTAGAATTTTAAAAGGCGTTTCATACGTTCCAACATGGGATAGTTATTAAGAAGCTGCATATTAATGGCAAGTATAGTTGTAAATGTCTTGAAGTGAATAAAATCTTATTTAGAATGAAGGGAACGTACGTTTAGAGTAAGACATGCAATGTCTGATTGGAGATATGTTAGCAGTGGAGTTCTACAGGGATCAGTTTTATGGTCGCTCTTATTCCTTACATATGTAATTGACCTGCCAGAATCTTACGGTTTACTGATGAATGCTAAGGTAGTCTGACAACCGCTAAATGAAAAATCACCGATTCTAAATATTTCTATTTAATATTGTGTGAGTCCTGATATGTGAAAATTCATCGATTTCGGCCTTTTCTGAGGAATGTTGAGATAATGTGAAAACACCGATTTTGGCACATTCTAAATACTTCAGTTAAATGTGACTCCGGCTAAGCGAAAAATCACTGTTTCTGGCGATCTCTAATGAGTATTAAGGTAATGCGACTCTTGCTAGGTGAAAATCACCGATTCTGGCTCTTTCTATTGTATATTGAGGTAGTGAATGCGGCTATTTGAAAAGTCACTGATTCTACTGCTCTGATAAATATTGTTGTGTGACTTTCCAATTGAAAAATCACTGATTCTAATGCTTTAATATTGTTTTGTAACTCCGGCTAAGTGAAAAAAATCACTGATTCCAGTGCTTTAATAAATAATGGTGAAGTATGACCACGGATTAGTGAAAAAAATCACTAATTTTTGCGCTGTAATGAATGTTATAGTTTGACTCCGGCGAAAACACAGACACGAGACAAATAAGAAGAAGAAGCAGAAGGAAAGCATAGAATATAATAAAGCGATGTAAAATAAAGAAGACATGACTAAAATAAAAATAAATAAAATGTAGAAGACATAACTAAATTATTAAATAAAAGTCAAATAAGAATAAGTCAGAACCAAAATACAAAGAAGACATGAGTAAGAAGATAAAAATGAATAAGTGACGTAGGGGTTTTGCTCCTACGTTATATTATTATAATTATGGTAGCGTGGTTGGTGAAAATACGTAAGGATTTATATTCGTTTATTCTTATTTTAACATCTATGTACTCAGAGCTCCTATTACTACAGTTCCTGTTACGACTAATTCCTGAGTCCTACCCCCAAGAGGGGGAGGCTAACTCAGCTGTACTGTGTCAACTCTGCTGCTGGCAAGGCCCGGTCTCTAACTCTAACTAACTGTGCCTGCCCTGGGTGGTTCTTGAAATACCCCAAGGGCAGGGCGGGGCTTGACATCCAATCCTGCCAATGAAATCAAGTGACATCTAGTCCTGCAAATCAACGCCAGGTTCGAAGTGGAGTCCCTCCTATTTCCGGGGTCAGAGCGTGGCTATTGGGCATCTCTCCAGGGCATGTACATACGTACGGGCCACATGTTTGTGTTTCTTGTGGTTTAGGAAATGGCTAACTTCCTGGCCTTTCCTACCCTCTCCAGGTATTCGATGCCAGATCCTAAGTCTCATGGTTCCGGTCATATATCTCCTTGACACTTTCTACAAACATTGGCCGTACTGCAGAAAACAAGCCTCCCACATTAGTTCCAGGTGCCTAGCCATAAATCTTGGTGGTCCCTTGGGAAACATGGTCTGCACCCAAAACTCAATAAAAGTGAGGGCATGTAATAAAATATCTGTGCCCTCGACCAACCGTTACCCCTCAAGATTTGTTACAAGTTTCAGATTCTGGCTTCAGCATGACGGACTGGCTT
>JAXCGZ010008400.1:32500-37678 GCA_037179515.1 Halocaridina rubra
AGACATTTAAAAATGTTATGAAAACGAGGACTTGACATAAACATTTAAATATTGTTTTTAGAAATACTGTTGCTATTGTTATACAAAAGAGGACGATTCTTTACGGAAGTGAGTATTTAATATGTTATAGTTTTTATTACATTTGTGATACTCTGTACTTACCTAATTGTGTGTGTGTGTATGCGTGTGTAAGAATGGCTGTCTTTACGTATGAGTGTCCTTGTGATATAATTCATTTTAGTTATCTGTATTGAATGTACATACATGCTTAATAACTTATGTATTTTTGTATATATGTTTATGTATGTATGTAGTATTGCATGTACAAAAATGTGTCGATTATAAAATAGATTTAAATTTCTCTCTCTCTCTCTCTCTCTCTCTCTCTCTCTCTCTCTCTCTCTCTCTCTCTCTCTCTCTCTCTCTCTCTCTCTCTCTCTCTCTCTCTCTCTCTCTCTCTCTCTCTCTCTCTCTCTCTCGTTTGATCTAAAAAAAAATCACTTATCAAGAGCAGTAAAATCCATCCATATTCCAAAGCCATATTCCCCCTTATAAGGAAGGTGGCTGAATCAAAGAAAATACTTTGACTTTTTGTGGGAAGAAAACACAGAGGAGGGGATTCCCAGTCCCCTCACTCCGCCCGATTTAGTCGACTTTTACGATACGCAGGGGAACACGGAGGAAGTAAGACCTACATTTTTGGTCATGGAAACTTCATTTTAATTAATTAAGCTCAATGACAGACGCGCTACTTTAGTAAATATATATACAAATAAATAAATAATGTGATAAAGTTTAAATGGAGTCGGTTTTACGTCACGAACTCCCTTTTCTACGAAGGGCTAGGACGGTTGCCTTCTTATGAAGGACTTGTTTTGGCAGATGTAATCGTTACCCTGAGTGTATGCCCTTACTAACCTCAGTCCGTGACGGGGCGCGAACCCTCGACAGTAAATAAATAAATAATAACGTTAAAGCATTTTCCCTTTTTCATTTTCGGTTATTTTTTTTCATTTTAAAATAAAATAAAATGGGGAAAACGATATATTTTAGTGAGGAAAAAAAGAAGAAAAAAAATGACTTTCATACGGTTGGCACTCTGTATATTTTTCCATGGCACTGTAGTGTCCATTAGTTAATTATATTACCTGAAGAGCACCTGGGGATATATGCCAGAAGCAAGTGGATATATGTGCGTAAAGTTAGAAAGAGCATCCAGTCCTGTTCCTCAGCTCTAACTGGTCTTTGTCCATCTCTATATGGAAACTAAGTTTGCATATAAAGCCTTGCATTATTATTATTATTATTATTATTATTATTATTATTATTATTATTGTTGTTGTTGTTGTTATTATTACTTTTATTGTCTTCTACTACTACTACACTACTACTACTACTGCTAATAATAATAATAATAATAATAATATTGTTATTTCTATTAGTATTATCATGATGATGATGAAACTAAATATAATCCACCCTTCACATCTTCTCTGTTACTCTGTTTTGCCAACAAATTGAAATTGTATCTCGTCCTTTATGTGAAATCATTGAAATAGAAAAAAAAAAAAAAAAGAACACGCTTCATCGTTATCGAAGGTTTATTAAAGGCGTGTTATTCAACAGCTCCAAAGAGCTGTTGAATTTCCTCTTTGTCTCTATCTGTTGATGTGTCCCTGTTATCACATCACATCACCTGAATGTTGTTGTCAGTTTTCACTTATGAGAGGTTATCACGCGTCAGAATTTTATCTTTGTGGAATGTGGAGAGGCAGAAGGCCACGAGGAATGGAAGGACAGGTGGTGAAGTGATAAGAGTGGCTGTAGATTGACAAGAAAGAAGTGAGAAAGAAGATTGAGATTGAAAAATTTGCAAATGAAAGAAAAGCTTCAAGATGTTGTTAATGAACAGTTAGTAAGTCTCCTTTATTATATTAAAAGCTTCAATATGTTGTTAACAGGGTAAGTAAGTCGCCTTTATAATATGAAAAGCTTCCAGATGTTGTTAACAGGGTTAGTAAGTCTCCTTTATTATGTGAAAAGCTTCCAAATGTTGTTAACACGGTTAGTAAGTCTCCTTTATCATATAAAAAGCTTCCAGATGTTGTTAACAGAGTTAGTAAGTCTCCTTTATTATATGAAAAGTTTACAGATGTTAACAGGGTTAGTAAGTCTCCAATATTATATGAAAAGCTTCAGTATGTTGTTATCAGGGTTAGTAAGTCTCCTTTATTATATGAAAAGCTTCCAAATGTTGTTAACAGGGTTAGTAAGTCTCCTTTATTATATGTATTGTTTAGATGCCATTAATTGTGAGGGAAGAGGAAAGTTTAGATAGGCTAGCGGTAAAGAAAGGAGACATGATGGCGCCGCGTGCACGCTTTTAACCCCCTGAGAAACCGCCAGGAAGGAAGGCTAAATGGGAGATAGGAACGAAAAAAAAAAAAGAATGAAAATAAAAATGAAAAATAAATGTATGAACAAAATTCAGTCGTCAGTGTAAGTTGTGTATCAGTTGCAAAGAGCTCTCCATTCCCAGGTTCTTTTATTTTTGTTCAGGTATCACTGGCACCACATTACTCACCTAATAGATATTGTCAGTTTTCATTCATGAAATCCCTGGCTCAAGAAAAACCACTTTTCGAGGGCTAGGGAGTGTAGAATTCAATGAGATAGAGAGAGACAGAGCAGAGAATATGGTTTTAGAGTTGGAGATATTGAAGAGGGCAATGAATAGAGAGATAGGAAATAATTGAAAAACGAAAGGGAATGGCTGGAGGTGTTATACCATCAATAACATCACAGGACTGCAGATGGATGTCGTTTAGCAGATCAATATACCTCTCCAATTTCTTTCTCATTGAGTTGACGTTTTCCTGTTATCATATCACTCAGCTAATTGGACTTGTCTGTTTGCATTCTTGAGAGATTGGCTCAAGAGAAACATCTCTATTTTCTGGGCTGCTGAGAGGGCAGGGCTCAACTAGGGATAGAGACACAAATGATAGAGTGATGGAGTGGGTGATTGTTGATGATGGAAAAAGGGGTACAAGGCTGAAAGGATGGAGGGGTAAAGTCTGGAGATTACAGAAGCAGTAGTTTTAGCGGTTGTTAAACAGCTCCACATAGCACACAAATTCGCTCTTTTCATTCCCATGACGTTTTTTATAGTCATTCACTGAAGTGAAGTTGTCTGTTTTCATTCTTGGGTGCTTTGGTCCACGAGAAACCTTTCTTTTTGTGTACTTGGGTTGGTGTGGAGAGAGAGAGAGAGAGAGAGAGAGAGAGAGAGAGAGAGAGAGAGAGAGAGAGAGAGAGAGAGAGTTGAAGGGGGATAAAGATTAAAAAAGAAGGAAAAAAATTTGAAATAAAATGACAGGCTCAAGTAACTATTAGTTATCCCCAGTTCATTAACAAACCCAAAGTTTGTTAGGTAAAGTTAGTAAGGTTAGTTTAGATTAGTACAGGTTAGGTTAGGCAGTTTCCTAACCTAACTCAACAATTTACAGGGTAAGTTAATGTACTGAGATCACTCATCTTTGCTTGATCCAAACAGCAGTTCACGTAGCAGTTGTCACAACACCTCTACAGAGCACTCCAATTTTCCTCTCTCTCTCTTTCATCTGATAGTGTCCCTGTAATCACACCACTCACCTAATTGAAGTTGTCTGTTCATTCATGAGACTTTGGCTGCATTGAAGTGTTGAGGGTAGAACTCAACAATGGAGAGTGTGACAGAGGCGAGATTAAAGGAGTTTGTGGAGATTAATGAGGAAGAAGGGTGAATGAGGATAAAAACTGAATCTGAGTTTAGCAAGGGCATGCACTCAGGGTAACGATTACATCTGCCAAAACAAGTCCTTCGTAAGAAGGCAACCGTCCTAGCCCTTAGTAGAAAATGGAGTCCGTAACGTAAAACCGGAACAACGATGGAGGAGGATGGGCTGGAGATGAATAGATCAGTACACATAGTAGTTGTTCAGCAGGTCTAGAGTAAAGAGTTCTCTGGTCTCCATTATCTGTCGGTTGATAAGTTTTCCAGGTATCTCATCATTCACCTGACTTAACTTCGTTTTCATTCATGAGATGACCCTTGGCCCATGATAAACCAGATAGATAGATAGATAACCTGGCTTTTTCTGAACTTTGGCTTTCAATGAATATTTTCCTGGGATATGGAATGGAAAGGGTAGAGGATTCAGGAAGGGGATAGTAAAAGATATATGAAATTGGTGGAGGAAGAAAACTGGAAAAATGGAGGGTAAGGATGGAGATGTAGTCAACAACATTAATGTTACTTAATTCCAGTAACAGCTTCCTTTACCAATTTCTCGCTACAATTTTGTTTATTTTTTCTTATCTTTAAATTGATATGTCTCTTCTTCTTTTCTTTTTTTTCGTAATAGTCACCTAATTGAAGGTATCTGTGTCATACCTGACAGCTTGACACACAAGGAACCTTTCTACGGCTATGGATTGGATAAAAGGCAATAAGGGAGGGATGGAATGGAAGGAAGGACAGGGGTAGAATAAGAGTGATAAGAATAATAATAATAATAACAAACCTTTATTTCCATTATACAATGGGTATTCTGTTACTAATCTAGGAGTACACTGTTAAGTAAAGATCAAGGTAAAGGTTGCCGGGTTTCACTTCCGATATCCATCCTCAGAACGTCAGTCGGGGCTAGCCTCAACCTCCTCCCCTGTGGTGTCCAGTCACAGCAGTAACCTGTCAGTAACCAGCTTAAACTCTCGGTCTTGAACGGGAACCGATCTCTCGACCTCGTGCATGCGAAGCCAGCGCGTTTGTACTAGCCAGTGGGAAAGATTGAAGTTGAAAAGGGATATTGGTAAGATGCAGGGGGAAAGGTCGAAGTCGTGATAGCAACAGCAGTATTATGAGATGCTAACCAACATCTCCTCAGAGCTTTCCAATTTCCTCTTCAGGTCAAGTAGAGATGATCCATTCCAGTATAAAAGCAAGAAGTGCCTCTCTTTACCTAGACACATGATAGCTTAAGGCTAGGTTAGGGTGATATATATTAGGCATACATTAAGAAATAAAAGGATGATTGGCTGCAAGAAAGACTAGCTTTAGTAGCATAATATGAGAAAGAATTACTTGTTCCTCCTCTTGCTCCTTTAATTGGCCTTTTCTTTTTCTTTTTTTTATTA
>JAXCGZ010008401.1:0-32500 GCA_037179515.1 Halocaridina rubra
CTAATGAAATTCAAAACTTCAAAATGTAAGGTAATGAGAATGGGTACAAGTGCAAGCAGGCCCAAGCTTGACTACTCGGTGGCTGGAGTACAACTTCAAGAGACAGAAAATGAGAGAGATCTAGGAGTAAACATACTGGCAGATTTGTCTCCAGAAATACATATAAATGGCATAGTAAGGGCAGCATATGCATTCTTATCAAATGTAAGGGTAGCCTTCAGGCACATGGACAAGGAAATGTTCAGAAATATTTATGTAACCTATGTGAGGCCAAAACTCGAATATGCAGCCCCCTTTTGGAATCCGCACTTGAAAAAGCACATAGCTAAGCTTGAAAAAGTTCAAAGACATGCCACGAAACTGGTGCCAGAAATACGCAATCTCAGTTATGATGAGAGGCTGAGGGAATTAGACTTACCATCACTCGAAGCTAGAAGAGTGAGGGGGGGATATGGTGACAGTCTTTAAATTCCTTCATGGTTATGATAGAGTGGATAGGGATCGATATTTTGATATGGCTGGCTCTAGAACTATAGATCATAGTCTGAAGCTTCGTAAGAAAACTTCTTTGCAGGATGTAAGAAAATACTTTCTCAGTGTAAGAGTAGTTGATAATTGGAATTGGCTAAGCGAGGAGGTAGTTAATGCTATCTCAATCCATAGTTTTAAGGACAGGTATGATAAGTATCACTAAGTATAAAATGGAACCGATCAGGAGACGGGAAGATACGAGCTTTGGGCTCTTTCCCATAAACACAATTAGGTAATCACAATTAGGTAATCACGAGCACAACGCACATGTTGCCCATTAATTGTGTTAACTGACTGAGAACTAATTGCCCACTTTGGCATAGGTCCAAAGATAATCGAACCCGCTGGACTAGACAAAAGTGTAATTCCAGAATAGAAAGTATGGTTGGTCACAAATCTAGAATAGTAATCTGCACCAATTACCATACTTATGTCACTAATCACATCAGACTCAACGTTAGGATCTGCAAGTTTGATCCCCTTTTTTGTGAGTGTTTCTGCAACACTAGCAATGCCAGGTACATATAACGTAGTGTTAACCTTATCATAGACGACAGCATAAATCGGAATACGTTGTGTACCAATGCATACTACAACACGAACGACGTCACACAAAATGTTTTTGGCTTGATTACCAAATGAAGTCAGTTTAAGAGAGATATGTAACACTGGATTGAGTTTAAGGCGCTTTACTACTGCAGAATGAATGAAAGACCGTTGAGCACCGGTATCTAAAAACATCCTAACTGTTTCACGTATCCCAATACCAGAAATCTTAACAATTGCTGTAGGAAGTGCTACTGAAGGAAGTGGAACCTTATTAGTCTGGACATCTGTTTGAACAGAATTAGCGACACTGTCATCTCTTCCTGACTGGATTCTAAACTTATCATCCACTACTACTTGATTAGTGGGAATGTTACTGTTAAGGTTAGTTCCATTATTAATAACTGTTGGGGCATTAGATGCAACTGACACTTGATTAACTGCAGTACTACGGTTGGTTAGTTTCATGCAGAGAAAGGTATGATGTTTGCCATTACAATTTCTACACTCGGCCGTCTCTCTACACTGTGAGGCTCTATGGCCTTTCTGCATACACACGAAACATAGTTCTAACTCTCTAACTCTGTTCTTCCTGGCTTCATGAGTTGCGTAATTAGAACAAAACTTAGTATTATGAATATCCTTACAAAAGAGACAAGGTTTGTTCCAAGTACTTGAATTGCTAGATGACGAATTAGACTTATTTTGAGTCTTGGACACAACTACTTGATTAGGTACTGTACTAAACCTATGATTAGAATTTGTACGAGAATTCTGACTAGTTACTACTTTAGTTTTGGAATGTGCATCAGAATGTGAACCTTGCTTATTCCTAGACTGATCAGAGAGAATACGAGAACATTCCATGACCTTGATAAGGTGTCCAATACCATCTTTCAATTGTGTAGTAGTCAAAGTATAAGTACTGTACTTATTAAAAAGGTACTCTAAAGTTTTAGGACTAAGTTTCTTAGCAATTATGTCTTTTATTAGGTAGCTATCACAAGGTCCTTGGATTACACCCTCTATTTGCATTAACAAATGTTGAAATGTTAAGTAAAATTCAGTCAACTCAGTTAAATTATGTTCAGGGGGTTTCATGTCCATCAAATCTAAATGTAATTGTTGCAACAAAAGGTCATTGTCGGCAAAGCTTTTTCTCAACAAACTTAATGCTATATTGTAATTACCACTGGTTATGGGAAGACCTTCAATGGTACTATAAGCTTTACCTCTCAAATAAGATCTGAGCATGCTAAATTTCAATACTGGGTCAATGTCTTGACGACTATCAATTAAACTACTAAAGGAATCCCAAAAACAATTCCACTGACTCAACTGACCATCAAATTCAGGAATATTAATATCAGGCAACTTAGGGTGTGGAAGGGGTCTAGCAGGTACTACTGTCTGACTAGGAGCTTGACTAGTTGTAGCTTGTGCTTGACTACCAAAGGACAAATGATCATCTATAGCTGACTTAATTTGTATGAGCACTTAATAGGCATTACGTTTCAGAGTTCTGTGCTCTCTAGAAACTTGGCTATGCTGGGTACTATCAATGCCTCTTGACTAGCTGTCCAATGTACATCAATGGACTTGTACAACTTTGTAAGTTCTGCTTCTGAAAACTGTAACGCCCGTAAGGATGGTGGAGGAGACGCTTTAAGGTCATGTTCTATAGAACTGAGCATATCTGTCAGATCGTCGGTTACAACCTTGTAAAGTTCAAACGCTTTACTTTCATCAATTGATGGTAAAGACATCTTGCTAGATTAATCTTTACCTTATACAAATCACAATAATCTTGGCTAGGTGGCCAAACTAAACTAATACCAAAATTCACAAGGATTATAATATTTATATCCTAGGTACACTTGATTACACACGCATGTATTCAAATAGCTAATCTAAACCTTCCCTTGGACTAAAGAATTCGACATCAGCAGTGATATCACAAAAAATATGCCATGGATTTATGCGGAGTGTTTTAATATCAAAGTTCAAAAACAATACCAAAGGTAGCCTATTCCAAATTCCATTCAGTTAATGTAGTAAAGTATGCTAGCTAGGCTAGGCACCATCCGGTTCGAAGGACCAGAAAAAAACTAGAATATGTGGTGACTATTTCCAGAATGCCTGCTTTCACCTGGTCAATAAATAGTCTACTCTCAGTTTTTTGCAGGCTACCGTACACAAATATATTTACTCCACCAACTTCAAATAAAGTTGGGCTAAAACTTACTGGTTTATAATTAAATATAAGACAAACTGTACGGTACTAAAGGGGAAGGGCATGAGTTACGTTTGCTTAATAGTTAGTGAAGAACTCCCACTGGTTAATAACACAAATACACTAAATAATATTAACTGAACACTGCATAAATCCAGGCTTAAATGAAAGACTCATCGATAAAATATAAAAATATATTGAAAAAAAGTTAATATTATAATGGAGAGCAATATTTCAGCTTAAAAGAAAAGGATAAATTTTACTTTAGTTTAGGCAGCAATAAGGTAAATTTTACAAAAATAATAAAGAGTTATAGCTCCAGGCACGACTGCTGGACACATCAAAATAAACAACACTTAATATCAAAATAATAATTGTTCAAAATCCAAAAACTTTATGCAATATTGAAACACAGTCACTGCTCTACCAAATTCGACAGCACTAGTCCAAGGGGCGAAATGGGAGGCTCATAACTTTACACGAATTTTACGAGTCTCTAACAATAGCTCATCACCTGGTGCCGTCCTCAGAGAGAGTCCTCGTCCGTTCTGTAAACAAATCAGACGAGCATCACATTCTAAAATAAAAGTATATAATTTTATCATATTATACATAATTAAGGATTTCCTAAGATTTAGATTAACTTTACAAACAAATTCCAATTATTCATGAGAAAATGATGAAATTAATGACAAAATAAATAATAGTTATAATATAGTCTCTCAATAAATATATTCATGTAGGTAGATGCAATATTACTTATGGTATTACAATAAAACACACACAAGGTATAACTAATGAAACTGTGTGTGATAGACAGATCACCACAATATATATATATATATATATATATATATATATATATATATATATATATATATATATATATATATATATATATATATATATATATATATATATATATATATATATATATATATATATATATATATATATATATATATATATATATATATATTCCATTGCATAGCCTTTAATACTATAAACAAGACTTCTAATATTTAGTGCATAGATTGTATGGAATTTTATGTTTTTATGTATACACATACAGCATATACCAGTATGCTTTTTTTGCTATAAGCACTGGTATTACTTTTCATATATAATATTCCAATAATATATATAACTTATGTGAGGCCAAAGCTTGAAACTGCAGCACCCTTTTGGAATCCACACTTGAAAAAGCACATACATAAGATTGAAAAGTTCAAAGACTTGCTACGAAACCTGTTGCCAGAAATAAGTAATCTCTGTTATGAAGAGAGGCTGAGGGATTTAGACTTACTGTCACTGGAAGCTAGAAGAATGAGGGGGATATGGTGACGGTTTTTAAATTCCTTCATGATTTTAGCAAAGTGGATAGGGAGAGATAATTTGATATGGTTGGCTCTGAAACTCGTGGTCGTCGTTTGAAGTTTTGTAATAGAGCTTCTTTTGCAGGATGTAAGGAAGTACTTTTCTTAGTGCAAGAATATTTGATGATTGGAATTCCTTAGGCGAGGAGGTAGTTCATGCTAAATGCAATTATAGTTTAAAGGGCAAGTATGATAAGTATCTATCGTCATCTCAGAGCCTAGTCCTCCATATCTCTGGGTCCTCTTTGACTTTTTTCTGTTTGTCGTTTTCCTTTGTGTGACATTACCTCATCTCTGCCATGCCCTTAACCTTTTTCTTTTCCTTCGTCTTGGTATTTTCTCGTGCCCGGGCCTTTGTTGATGAGGGCAGTTTCTGCCTGTCCCGGTGTCACTCTTAAAAAAAAAAAAAGTAGGAAAATGGAACTGACCAAGAGACGGAAGTTATGAGAATAGGGCTCTTTACCGTAAGCACAATTATGTAATTACCTAGAATAGTGCCAGATAATAAATCTATTTATTTGAACTTCAGCCTTGAATTGACTTTCAGTCAGCAGCATTTGTATTTAACATTTACGTACTACTACTACTACTACTACTACTACTACTACTACTACTACTACTACTACTACTACTACTAATAATAATAATAATAATAATAATAATTATAGAGAAGCAAGTAAATGACATCTGTCATATTGGGAGATTCCGTGTCCTTATTATAATAATAATGCTAGTGTATTCCAAAAAAGAACTTCGACCCCAAGGCCAAAGGGTTCACGTGTGATCCCGCTTTGTCTCTGCTTGCGCATGCGCCGTTTAACGGTTCAAAATGGCGACATTGATGGGGATGGAGGTACAAAGATAGATCTTGCCGATTCTCGGGACGTACTCCTCCGGTATGTACAACAGCGTTTCATCGCTGCGAGTGGTTATAAGTCACAATCTTGCCTCGTAGAATGAGAAAGAATTCGAATTGTTTAGACTTCAACTTTTTCCTCTTCACAAAGTAGCTTTGAGGCGCGGCCGCCTTCTCTCTTCAAAGGTACATTTGACTCTACCTCTCGTCAGCCTCTTTTAGTCTTGGGGCAACTATAGCAAGAGTCATTAAATCGCCCAGCAAACTATGTACTGAGAGAAGTATTCTTATGGAGAAGGAGGACTTATGAATGGATCTTTTTCCAACCAGTAATATGTCGTTGATTATTTTTTTTTTTTTGGGGGGGGACCCAGTTTATGATTTTTAGTTTTGGTAGATACTATAGTATTGCATCAAGGAACACCTACAGTTTAGCTGGCCATACCAATGTTCAAAACCTACCAATAGATGGCGATAGGCTCTAACTAGAGAACTGGCAGATGAATACACAACAAAAATGGCGACAATAGGCATACGAAATAATTTTTTAGTATCCTAACTAAAAATACTTACCTAACCTCTTAGTCAGGTGGGCTTTGCCCCCCTTGGAACCCCCCATCATACAGGTTAGGGTCGAACTACTTACTTGAGCGGAGGGGCGAGGTCGTTGAGTGGCATGGCCCGCTAAACTGTAAACTACCCTTGCATCATTTGTACCGCCTTAGTAATACTCACTAGTTTTGCCTTTGAATTGTAAATAGATTCTTGGCATGGCCTAATTACCCTAAAACATATTGCCAACAGAGACTATATTCTCAAATAGTTTCTTTGCACTTTTAACACTGCCTGGAAAGTCGAAGTTTGCTAAACGAGAAGTGTTTGGCTTTTATGAGTGATGTAGCTTAAAAAGAGGGAAACTGTAAATTGAGCTTAATCGAAGGAGCTACCAAGGCCGTCAGGGATAATATTCGTGTTATGCACCCCTCCATAACTCGTATGTATGCCTCCAAATAGTCATTTTTGACATATTTGTCTAAAACTCCCGTCACCCACACTTAGAAAATTGTTACTTTGGTAAAAATCGTGCAAATAAAGCTACGGTTAATGATTTAAATCAGTGAGATGCCATTGTTAACATGAGAAAGACTGCCAATTCTCAAGTGATCCAGGAGGCTATACAAACCCCCAAATTTAGCCTACTAAGATATGTAACTCACTAACCTAACCAAGGTTAGGTAGGTTACATATTTACCCTCATAGGCTATGTATGGGTGTTTATACAGCAGTTTGGCTCACTTGGGGGGTGTCTCGTCTGGTGAGTAAACAACATCTGTTTCTTGCATGTTAAAAATTTGTGTATACAGTGATCCCCCCCATTATCGCGAGGGTTCGGTTCCAAGACCCGGCGCGAAAGAGGAAAATTGCGGAGTAGGATCAGCCTATATGTACATAGATATTTTAATTTATTTTTACGTTTACACCGTATAAACTGTATAAACCCTCCCTGTACTGTTAACAAACCACCCTTTACTTCATAAATAACAGCATGCAAGCGTAAATTTATATGACACTCATGTACATAGGTATTTTACAATTATTTTTACGTTTACTGTATAAACCCTCCTTGCACTGTTAAAAAACCACCCTTTACTTTATAAATAACAGCATGCAACGTAAATTTATATGTACATGATAGGTGAACTTACCTTATGTGTTATGGTTAACATTTTCCTTTGCCGCTTAGGCTCACTACAAGAAGCCTTAGAAGATGAAGGATGCTTGGGAGGCATTGCAAAGGTTAAAATATGCGAGTAAAAAAATCACAAGCAAAACGTATTAATAAGCACAACGTGAACGGCGCACACGAGTGAGGCGAGACAATGGAAGATGGTGGAAGCCTTTGTCCGAAACGCTGATAGCGGTATCGTAGTTTACATGTTGCAATACTGTTAGTATTTATGTTTTTTACTATTTTTACTGTTCTATTATTCTTTGGCTAAGAAATAGTTTTTTTTTATCAATAAAATCATGAAACTACTGGAAATATAAATATATATGCTAGCTCACGTAGCTGCGACCCCAATACATTGTACGCTATCGGACACAAGCAAAACGTTTAATAAGCACAACGTGAACGGCGCACACGTGAGTTAGACTGAACGAGCCTTTGTCCGAAACGCTGATAGCGGTATCGTATTTTACATGTGGCAATACTGTTAGTATTTATGATTTTTACTATTTTTTACTGTTTTATTATTCTTAGGCTAAGAAATGTGTTTTTTTATCAATAAAATGATTAAACTACTGGAAATATAAATATATATGCTAGCTCACGTAGCTGCGACCCCAATACATTGTACGCTATCGGACACTATTTCGCATGATGCAGTACTGTGAGTTATAGTGTACGTACGTATATCTAAATTTATGTTTTTTACTATTTTTTACTGTTTTATTATTTGTAGGCTGGGAAATAAATTTTTTTTTATCAATTACATAATGAAATATGTTTTTTTCAATAAAAAAATGAAAATACTGAGAATTTTTATTTTTTTAATGTTTTAATATTTTTGCATATACCCAAAAAATTAAATAATAATTTGTCAAAAAAAACCGTGGTACAGTGAAAACGCGAACCAAGAAACGCGATCCAGCGGAGGATCACTGTATTGATAACGGACACATTATGTATGCCTAAATATTATGAGTACACCTTGTTCTTGGAATAACGCAGAGATAGGTTCTCAGAAGTGACGGGTAAATCGAAAATCGCGTAAAAAAACAAGTAATTTTTTATAGGAAACAATGATAAAGGGTATAGATACGTTCCACAACCTTACATAGACACACTATTCCAAAGATATAAGATAAGTTAAAACATATTTTATAAGTACATAACAAAGTAGAAAGGCCTGTATCTATTTTTAAGAGTATACAAAAGATATGCAGATTTACTGTACAGCAAGAAATTAACATACTGTACTGTACTCTATTATGCAGTGGGCAACAGGCATACAGTACACTGGAACATGCATGGTGACGGTGAGCACGAAGATGCAAACGTTTTTCTGCACGTCATTTCCCTGATGATATTATATCGCAAGTTTGTTTGCTGTTTATTCTTAATGCTTTTTTCCATTATCTTCATAATATCCGATCACATTAAGCAGTAGGAGAGGAGGAGGATGCGGGAGAACGCACCTCTATCGTCAAAGGTTTTGCCGCTTCCGTATCAGCTGATGCTTATCACTATTCAGGCACAATATCTTACTCATAAAATATTTATGTACTCACTCTATTTGGTGTTTATCAAATTTTCAAGATCATAGTATTACATATTAATATTCCTTGGTTTTAAACAGTATTCTATGTTCTTTACATATCGACCGTGCTGCACGAAATCTAAACGTAAACAAAGTCTCCTGAGAGAAAAAGAAAACTATACAATTCATTACAAATAAAACGTATATCGAGGAAACTTAAATGATATATATATATTCTTAACATGCTATTTCCCTGACTATATTCTATCGAAAGATTGTTTGTTGTTTGTCTTAATGCTTTTTTTCAATTTTCTTCTTAATACTCGATTGCATTAAGCGGTAGAAGAGGAGGAGGATGCGGGAGAATGAGCCTCTATCAGCAAACGTTTTGCCACTTCCGTATCAGTTGATGCACCCTCGCACTCTATTTCCCTGACGATATTATATTGAAAATTTTTTTGCTGTTTGTTCTTAATGCTTTCTTTCAATTTTCTTCATATTTGATCGCATTAAGCAGTAGAAAAGAAGGAGGATGCGGGAGAACGAACCTCTATTGGCAAACGTTTTGCCACTTCCGTATCAGCTGATGCACCCTCACATGCTATTTCCCTGACGATATTATATCGAAAATTTGTTTGCTGTTTGTTCTTAATGCTTTTTAAAATTTTTTTTTATAATCGATTGCGTTAAGCGGTAGAAGAGGAGGAGGATGTGGGAGAACCAACCTCTATTCACAAACGTTTTGCCACTTACCTGTCAGCTGATGCACTCTCGCACGCAATTTCCCTGACAATATTATATAGAAAATTTGTTTGCTGGTTGTTGTTAATGCTTTTTTTCCATTATCATCATAATATCCGATCGCATTAAGCGGTAGAAGTGGAGGAGGATTGTGGAAAAGTGCCTCTGAGGTGGTCGAGTTTTTACTAAAGTGAAAAATTTTATTTTATTTTTTTTGCATGAACATTATTCACGAATTTCATATGTTTTTACTATTATTTTTTAGGGGCGTTATTACAATTACGCTGTTAAAAAAAGTGCGGAAAAAGCAAACAAGTTGTATTTCCTATTTTATTACAAGAAATATTTTACTCGACCAATTATTTATTTTTCTTTACAGAGAGCAGAGCAAGATGGAGGACGGTCTTTTGTCTCTGAAGTGGAATAACCACAAATCCACTTTCTTTCACATTCTCAATGAAGTACGAGGAAAAGTAAGTCATAACTTCAAAAAGAGTGGTGGCTCTTTTGTTTAAACATGTGCTGATGTGAATATTACTCGCATCAGTTTTGAGTTTGAGGTCCTTTGAGCTAATTTACTACTGGTTTAAATCCTTGCCAAATACCTTTATTAACAGCATTATCTTTTCAAGGTTTTAGTAGATGTGTAAAGAATAATTTCTACATTTTTATGTAGAATCTTGATTTTTCACTAGTACCTAGTTTTGATGAACTGGTATAGGTGTAGCTATTAAAGGATAATCTTGGAGAGTTAAAAATATGTTTTATTTATTTAATGTTAATGTGTGACGTCCATATGTATATTTTTACATTGCTCTGTTTTTTCTTGACTCTATACCCTCCTCTGTTAGTGCCTTACTTGATTTCATATTTTGAGCGAATTTTTAGGATGCTTTGTTGGTTTGCAGCCATAATTCTGTGACATGTATATAGACCACTAGATATAAAAAGAAATTTCTTCCCTTGAAATAAATCTGTCTGCAGTTCGTGTATTGTTGTGTTACATCTTCATTCACTTTAAATTTATTGACTATATTTATTTGTGTTTGATCTTCAGTAATGAAGTACAGTACTGTAATACAGCCAGACAACTCTTTAATACAATCATCGTGTCTGACTGTTTAGGGAAGATAGTTTACTCCACCTTACTTCATCAGACGGTTTCACTTATAAGTCTCATATGCTTATCCTTACCAGGTTGGCCACTCTCCTCCTGTTAGTCTCTTCCAATAGATTAACTGTAGAATTCATCCTGTCTACCTTTTTGTCTCACTTCGTCATTTTTCCTCGGTAATTAGTCACTCACAAGACCCCTGTCTCTTATGATATGGCTCACAGAATTATTCTTTCTTCTGACACACTCCATGACACCTATAACCATTCCTGCTATTTTCTTCTCTACTTTAGTATTTTGAAGTGTCGAAGCTTCAAATTTATACATCTTAGTTGACTCACAAATATATCGGCATTTTTATTCTTCACATTTACACATATGTCAGTTAAGATTTTCCTAATTTCCCAGAGGCAATAATTGTTATTGCTGATCTCCATTTTACTTCTTTTCTCATCTGGCATTCTCAGAAATTATGCTCCTTAGCTACTTTTAGCTGACTTCATATTGTCATCCTCTTATCTCTTGGTTTTCCCATTTTGTTGATCTCATATTTCAATTAACCTTAAGCTCTTTGTTTTCACTAGACTCACAGCTCATTCACCAACCTCTGCAGTTCTCTTCATAAACCTCATATATTTAACACTCTCATCCTCATATTGAATATTATTCCCATTCCTTCTCCCAGTCGTTAATATTGCCTTTTCTCTCACATTATTCAAACATTTTTGCCAATACAAGCACAGATATTGGCTTCAGTGTACATCTGGAGGTCAGCTTAATCCTTCTCTTATAGTAGCTTTTCAATTGTATAGCCCTTCGACACCCAACTTCTTAGATACATTCTTAGAAAGAGGATGTACAAAAATTTGGTCATTAGTTGAACACTTCTTTGTTTGTTGTATGTGAATAGCAAGTTCATATATATATATATATATATATATATATATATATATATATATATATATATATATATATATATATATATATATATATATATAATGCTGCATTGATCAAGTGTCCTGTGGGGCGGGCATATTATCAAAGAATAGCCTCACCGTATTCCCTGCGTGTCGTAAAAGGCGACTAAAAGTGGACGGGGTGGGGGGACTGGGAATCCCCCCCCTTGTACCAACCTCCTGTGAGGCATCAAAGAAGAGGGAGAGTAGAGGGGAGTATAACTGCTCCCCAAACTGTTTCTTTTTTGATGTCGGCTACCCCCACTTTTAAAGGGGAAACAGCCACGGTATATGTATGTATGTATATATATATATATATATATATATATATATATATATATATATATATATATATATATATATATATATATATATATATATATATATATATATACACACACACAGTGTTGCCTCCCTTATCGCGGTAGTTCGGTTCCGGGACCCGGCGCGAACCAGGAAAATCGTGAAGTTGGATCAGCCTTTTAAAAAACAAATTATTTTTTTTTTTTTTTTTTTTTAAGATGATTATGACACCAGGACAGGCCAAAAATTATAAAATAAAACGGCCTTTATCAGGCTGTAAAGAGAAAGAGAGATGGAGAGTGTGATGACCTGTCAGATGTGAGGGGATTATAAAAGATGTGTAATGAATATCCAGCTCTCTGCTGGGTTTACTATACTATACCTCTGCATTACCTTCATGATGTCTATTCTAAAACTTCTCCTTTGATCTTATTATTATTATTGGCAACAATAATTTTCTTTTGATGACGATTGGGGAGGTTATTATTATTTTTATTATCATTATTATTATTATTATTATTATTATTATTATTATCATCATCATCATCATCATTATTACTACGGATTCGTAATTAAACCATTATTTTTACTATAAATAATGTAGTTTTCGTTGAATGAACAAGAGTTACTTAAAGATTCTCTCTCTCTCTCTCTCTCTCTCTCTCTCTCTCTCTCTCTCTCTCTCTCTCTCTCTCTCTCTCTCTCTCTCTCTCTCTCTCTCTCTCTCTCTCTCTCTCTCTCTCTCTCTCTCTCTCTCTCTCTCTCTCTCTCTCTCTCTCTCTCTCTCTCTCTCTCTCTCTCTCTCTCTCTCTCTCTCTCTTTTTAGAATTTCTAAACAAGAAGATAAAAACAAACAGCTAAATGACAACCTAAAGGAATTAGATGTTAGTTCACTGCTATCTTCTGAGAGAGACGAGATTGCTGCTTGGAATGTTCAGATTAAGGAAAACATTGAACAGTTCAGAAAAGAGTTCCAGGAGCTGAATATGGAAAATGATGCCATGAAAACGTCCTTTGCTGATGCACTAAAGGGGAATGTGGCAGTAAAAGAGGCTGTAAAGGTGGTGGCACTGGAAAACATACAAACAGTTGACTATAAAGAGACAGTAATCGAAAAAATGAAAGACGTTGTGATGGAAAGGGCAAACCCACTCATCAGACAGGCACTTGATAAGGAGAAGACAGTGGTAATCTCAGGCATAAGTGAATCCCAGGAGCCAACATGGCAGGGGAGACTTGAAGAAAATAAAGCTAACGTTGTAGACCTGATAAGAAAGCTTGGAGTAGTATGTGGTCCTGAGGATATTGTAAACATACACCAACTAGGTAAATATTCGAGGGAAGGAAAGCCGAGACCAACAAAAGTAACCTTTGAGAGAGGGGAGACATGTAGGGAAATATTGTTGAGAAAAAAAAGTCTAAAAGACCTTCAAGAATGCAAAGAAGTGTTCATTAGACGATACAGAACACAGGAAGAGATGGGAAAGATCAAAAACTTGTTGCAAGAGGCAAGAAGGTTAAATGATGAAAGAAATGAAGAAGAGAAGAAAAATTTTCGTTACGGAATACTTCCAGACAAAGGGGAGATAAAGAAGATAATGACAGAAGATCAGGGGATGGGGCCTCATTAAGATTGTTATACACAAATGCTGATGGATTAGCTGGTAAGGCAGTAGAATTAAAAGATAGGATTCACAACAGTAAGGCAGATATAGTAGCAATTACAGAGACTAAGTTGAGTGAGGACATAAACAGTGTCACAGTTTTTCCTAAGGGCTTCAGAATACTAAGGGTCGAAAGATCTGAGAGGACTGGTGGAGGGATAGCACTGCTCATAAGTGAGAGGATTCAAGTTGAAGAAATAAACTTGGCTATAGAAAGTGAGTTCAGGGAATTTCTTGTTGCTCGCATAAATACTGGGTCAGAGAGCATTATAATAACTGTTGTATACAACCCACCAAGGAACCAAAATAGGCTTGAAATTTATGAGGAAAGTCATATAGGTACGATTGAAGTCATAAACTCAGTTGTTAACATGGCGCGGGAGAAAAAATGTAGGATTTTGATTATGGGAGACTTTAATCATAAAGAGATAGATTGGATAAATCTTGACCCACACAGTGGTGAGGACTCCTTTGGGGCAAGATTCCTAGATTGCGTACAAGGGAATTTCCTACACCAACATGTAATGGAACCAACAAGAGCCAGGGGTGGGGATGAGCCATCACTACTTGATCTGGTGTTCACAGATAATGTGTTGGATATTGAAAATATTGAGTATGAACAACCAATTGGAAAGAGTGACCACTGTGTGTTGTTGATGGAGTATATCATTGAAGACATTCTTCCTGAGAGTAGAGGCACTGAGGACATGAGGAGGAACTATCAGAAAGGAGATTACATCAAAATGAATGAGCTTTTTGCAGTTATTGACTGGAGAACCTTATTTTACAACAAATCTGTACAAGAAATGTATGACATCTTTTGTGAGAAATATGGGAAGATAGTAGATTGCTGCATACCTGTCACCAAAGTAGGTGTAATTCATGCCAGAGAGAAATGGTTCGATAATGGGTGTAAAAGAGCTAAGGAGTGGAGAGACAAATGCTGGAAAAGGTATAGGAGGAGAAAAAACATAAATGCCTGGCAAACCTACAAAAGAGCAAGAAATGACTACCTAAGTAAAAGGAGAGAGGCAGAGAAAGATTATGAGAGGGACATCACCAGGAAGGCTAAAGAAAATCCCAAGCTTTTCCACAGCTTTATCAGAGGAAAACTGAAGGTAAAAGAACAGGTTTTAAGGCTAAAGAGAGCGGATGGAAGCATCACTGAGACGGACGAAGAGATCTGCAAAGAATTGAACAAGGAGTTTCAGTCAGTATTTACAGTAGAAAATACCCCACCCCCTCAGATTGCAGTGATAGAAGCTCAAGGGCCGGTATTAGAGAACATCAACCTTACAGCCACAGAGGTATGCAAAGCGCTGATGGATTTAGATGTTCATAAAGCTACAGGTCCTGATGACATATCCCCTCATGTGCTTAAAAAATGCGCAAACACAATATCAGTGGCACTAAGTATCATATTTAAGGAGTCATTGGAGTCGGGGGAGATTCCAAGATGCTGGAAACAAGCAAATGTGATACCTATCTTCAAAAAGGGAAGGAGGGATACGGCTCTGAACTATAGACCAGTTTCCTTGACCAGCATAGTTTGCAAACTTATGGAGAAACTACTAAGGAAACATATCTCTCTTCACTTGGAATCCTTCAACTTTTTGTCAGTGAGGCAACATGGCTTCAGAGAAGGAAGATCAACAGTAACAAACTTATTAGAATTTTATGATGAGGTAAGCCAAATCTTACAGGAAAGAGAGGGCTGGGCAGATTGCATATTCCTAGACTTCCAGAAAGCGTTTGACACTGTTCCACATGGGAGACTTATTAAGAAGCTGCAATCAATGGCTAGAATAGGTGGAAATGTCTTGGAATGGATAAAAACTTACTTAGAAGGAAGGGAACAGAGGGTTAGAGTAAGACACTCAGTGTCTGAATGGAGAAGAGTTAGTAGTGGAGTCCCACAGGGTTCAGTTTTAGGGCCACTTTTGTTCCTTGTATATGTAAATGACCTACCAGAGTCTGTAAATTCATTCATGAATATGTTTGCAGATGATGCAAAGATTGTGAAGAAAGTAAAAAACGAGAACAATGGTAGAGAACTTCAGGAGGATCTAAATAATCTGCATGAGTGGTCAGAAAAGTGGCTAATGAAATTCAATACCTCAAAATGTAAGGTAATGAGAATGGGTACAAGTGCAAGAAGGCCCAAGCTTGACTACTCGGTGGCTGGAGTACAACTTCAAGAGACAGAAAATGAGAGAGATCTAGGAGTAAACATACTGGCAGATTTGTCTCCAGAAATACATATAAATGGCGTAGTAAGGGCAGCATATGCATTCTTATCAAATGTAAGGGTAGCCTTCAGGCACATGGACAAGGAAATGTTCAGAAATATTTATGTAACCTATGTGAGGCCAAAACTCGAATATGCAGCCCCCTTTTGGAATCCGCACTTGAAAAAGCACATAGCTAAGCTTGAAAAAGTTCAAAGACATGCCACGAAACTGGTGCCAGAAATACGCAATCTCGGTTATGATGAGAGGCTGAGGGAATTAGACTTGCCATCACTCGAAGCTAGAAGAGTAAGGGGGGATATGGTGACAGTCTTTAAATTCCTTCATGGTTATGATAGAGTGGATAGGGATCGATATTTCGATATGGCTGGCTCTAGAACTAGAGGTCATAGTTTGAAGCTTCGGAAGAAAACTTGTTTGCAGGATGTAAGGAAATACTTTTTCAGTGTAAGAGTAGTTGAAAATTGGAATTCGCTAAGCGAGGAGGTAGTTAATGCTACCTCAATCCATAGTTTTAAGGACAGGTATGATAAGTATCACTAAGTCTAAAAATGGAACCGATCAGGAGACGGGAAGATACGAGCTTTGGGCTCTTTCCCGTAAACACAATTAGGTAATCACAATTAGGTAATCCACACACACACACACACACACACACACACACACACACACACATTCTATTCTACCCAACCCCCCACACTCTCTTTGTCCCAGCCAACTAGGGAGGGGCACTTTACACAGTTATTAAAAGTAAATAAACCAACAGATGTACAAACAATGATGAGCCCTTAATAATAATAATAATGATGATGATGATAATAATCTCCACAATCATCATCAAAGGAAAATTATTGTTCCCAATGATAATAATAATAATTATAATAATAATAATAATAATAATATATTAATAATAATAATATCTAAGCAGAATTATTGGAATAGACATCATGAAAGTAATGCAGAGGTATATTAAAACCCAGCAGAGAGCTGGATATTCATTACACATCTTTTATAATCCCTTCACATCTGACAGGTCATTACACTCTCCATCTCTGTTTCTCTTTACAACCTGATAAAGTCTGCTTTATTTTATCATTTTTTGGCCCATCCTGGTGTCTTAAAAAAAAAATATATATATATATATATTTTTTTTGCCAAAAAAAAAACCGCGATACAGTGAGAACGCGAATAACCGGGGTAACACTGTATATATATATATATATATATATATATATATATATATATATATATATATATATATATATACTATCTATATATATATATATATATATATACACCTAGTTCTTAGAATAACGCAAAGATAGGTTCTCAGAAGTGCCGCGTATTTTAATTTTCGCGTAATTTAACACGTTATTTTCCATAAGAAACAATGATAAAGGGCATAGCTTATTCCACAACTGTCCATAGACAGTTGGTTCTAAACATTATTCTATCTTCTTTACATATCGACCATGCTGCACAAAATCTAAACGTAAACAAAGTCAGCTGAGAGAAAAAGAAAACTATACAATGCGTTACAAAGAAAACGTATATTGGGGAAACTTAAATGAAATACACCTTGTTCCTTTTTTCCACGTTTTTTTAACCGCGAAATTGCAATAACGCCCTAAAAAATAATAGTAAAAAAGAACGAAATTCGCGAATAACGCCCATGCACAAAAATTCGGGGGGGGGGGGGGGGGGAATTATTTTAGTAAAAAATCGACTGCCTCGGAGGCACTTTTCTGCCATCCTCCTCCTCTTCTACTGCTTAATGCGATCGGATATTATGAAGAAAATTGAAAAAAAGCATTAAGAAAGAGCAAACATATTTTCAATATAATATCGTCCGGGAAATAGTGTGTGAGGGTGCATCAGCTGATACGGAAGTAACAAAACGTTTGCTGATAGAGGTTCGTTCTTCCGCATCCTACTCCTCTTCTACCACTTAATGCAATTGAATATTATGAAGAAAATTGAAAAAAAGCATTAAGAACCAACAGCAAATAAATTTTCGATATAATATCGTCAGGTAAATGGCATGCGAGGGTTCATCAGCAGATATGGAAGTGTGACAAAACGTTTGTGGATAGAGGTTCGTTCTCCCACAGCCTTCTCCTCTTCTACCACTTAATGTGATTGAATATTATATAGAAAATTGAAAAAAAGCAATAGAACAACCAGCAAACATATTTTCAATATAATATCGTCAGGGAAATAGCATGTGAGGGTGCATCAGCTAATACGGAAGTAGCAAAACGTTTGCTGATAGAGGTTCATTCTCCCGTATCCTACTCCTCTTCTACCGCTTAATGCGATCAAATATTATGAAGAAAATTTGAAAAAAAAGCATTAAGAACATACAGAAATAAATTTTTGATATACTGTAATATTGTCAGGGAAATAGCGTGCGAGGGTGCATCAGCTGATATGGAGGCGGCAAAACGTTTGCGTCCTCGTACTCACCGCCACCATCAGTTGAATGAGAGAAATTATAAATATAAAAAATATACATGTAAGCTGGTAAGTTTCAAGTATCTTAAAGATGAAGTACATTTTTATTTAAATATCAGTACTACCATCTTGTAATTAATATATATCTTAAAATGTACCATACATTTGAAAATAAAAACATCCTCTTTATCTGGGAACACTGGCCACCATGCACATCCCAGTGTATGCCTGTTGCCCACCGCATAATAGAGTGCATTAACTTGTTTACTGTATTGTAAATCTGTATTTCTTTTATTCTGTACACCATTTGCATGTTAATATAACTATAGGTCTTTCTGCTTTGTTTTGTACTTATAAAATATGTTTTACTTATCTTATATCTTGGGCATAGTGTGTCTATGTGAGGTTGTGGAATGTATCTATGCCCTTTATCATTGTTTCCTATGGAAAATGACTCATTTTTTCACGCAATTTTCCATTTACCCGTCACTTCTGAGAACCTATCTTCGCGTTATTCTGAGAAGTAGGTGTATATATATTCTCTACACGCTCTTTCCCTGACGATATTATATCGGAAGTTTGTTTGCTGTTTGTTCTTAATGTATATTTTCAGTTTTCTTCATAATATTTGATTGCATTAAGCGGTAGAAGAGGAGGAGGATGCAGGAGAACGAACCTCTATCGGCAAACATCTTGCCACTTCCGTATCAGCTGATGCACCCTCGCACGCTATTTCCCTGACGATATTAAATTGAAAATTTGTTAGCTATTTATTCTTAATGCTTTTTTTCAATTTTCTTCATAATATTTGATTGCATTAAACAATAGAAGAGGAGGAGGCTGTGGGAGAACGAACCTCTATCCACAAACGTTTTGCCACTTCCGTATCAGCCAATGCACCCTCGCACGTTATTTCCCTGACGATATTATATCGAAAATTTGTTTGCTGTTTGTTGTTAATGCTTTTTTCAATTTTCTTCATAATATTCAATCGCATTAAGCGGTAGAAGAGGAGGAGAATGCTGGAGAACAAACCTCTATTCACAAACGTTTTGCCACTTCCGTATCAGCTGATGCATCCTCACACACTATTTCCTTGACGATATCGAAAATTTGTTTGCTGTTCTTAATGCATTTTTTCCATTATCTTCATAATATCCAATCGCATTAAGCAGTAATAGAGGAGGAGGATGGCGGAAAAGTGCCTCCAAGGCAGTCGATTTTTTACAAAAATTAATTTTTTTCAAATTTTCTTGCATGGGCGTTATTAGCGAATTTCGTATTTTTTTTACTTTTATTTTTTAGGGGCATTATTGCAATTTCGCGGATTAAAAAATGCAGAAAAAGCTAACAAGGTACACCTAGTTCTCAGAATAACGCGTAGATAGGTTCTCAGAAGTGTCGGGTAAATGGAAAATCGCGTGAAAAAACGAGTCATTTTCCGTAGGAAACAATGATAAGGGGCATAGATGCGTTCCAAACCTTACATAGACACACCATGCCAAAGATATAATAAGTAAAAAACATATTTTATTACTACATAGCAAAACAGAAAGCCCTGTATCTAGTTTTAAGAGTATACAAAAGATATTCATATTCACTTTACAGATAGAAATTAACATACATTACTGTACTGTACTCTATTATGCAGTGGGCAACAGTCATACAGTACACATAGAAATTAACATATATTACTGTACTGTACTCTATTATGCAGTGGGCAACAGTCATACAGTACACTGGGACATGCATGGTGGCCGTGAGCAAGTAACTTATGCGGTAGAAGAGGAGGAGGATGCAGGAGAACGAACCTCTATCTGCAAATGTAAACAAAGATAAAATAAAAATTATAAATAACCAAAGCAAGACTAAAAAACGAAAAAAGAATTAATTATGCAATGCCTAAATCTACCATATGACAGATTAAAAAAACTTAATCTACATTCTCTAGAGAGGCGCAGAGTTATGGGGGATATGATTGAGGTGTATATATGGTTTAAAGGGATTAACAAGGGTGATATTAATATAGTTTAAAAAATTCATGATCAAACCAGAACTCGTAATGGGTAATGGATTTAAGCTTGATAAATTTAGGTTCAGACGGGAAATTGGTGAAAATTGCCTTGGTAATACCGAAGAGTATTCTTACTAGGATAATAAATGCCAGTACCTTAGACAACTTCAAATATAGATTAGTAGACTAATGACAGAGGTAGGTGGGTGTATATATAATGTATAATGATTATGATCTTTTCTTATCGCAATCCTCTTTGTACTCATGGAAGAAGCGTCTGCTGGCGCTTATTTACCATAAAAAAAGTTTTCTTTTTTTTTTTGGGGGGGGGGGGCGTTATTCGCGAAATTCGAATTTTTTGCTATTATATTTTGGGGGGTTATTGCAATTTCGCGGATAAAAAAAATCGCACATAAAAGGAACAAGGTATATATATATATATATATATATATATATATATATATATATATATATATATATATATATATATATATATATATATATATATATATATATATATATATATATATATATACCTTGTTCTCAAAATAACGCCGAGATAGGTTCTCAGAAGTGTCGTGTAAATGGAAAATCGCGTGAAAAAAAGTTATTTTCCATAGGAAACAATGATAAAGGGCATAGATACGTTCCAAACCTTACATAGACACACCATGCCAAAGATATAAGATAAGTAAAAAAATATATTTTATTACTACATAGCAAAGCAGAAGGCCCTGTATCTATTTTTAAGAATATACAAAAGATATTCATATTCACTTTACAGCTAGAAATTAACATACATTACTATACTTTATTATGCAGTGGGCAACAGTTATACAGTACACTGTGGGACATGCATGGTGGCAGTGAGCAAGTAAGTTATGTGGTAGAAGAGGAGGAGGATGCAGGAGAACGAGCCTCTATCTGCAAATGTATATAAAGATAAAATAAGAATTATAAATAACCAAAGCAAGACTAAAAAACGAAAAAAATAATAATTATGCAATGCCTAAATCTACCATATGACAGATTAAAAAAACTTAATCTACATTCTCTAGAGAGGCACAGAGTTAGGGTGCATATGATTGAGGTGTATAAATGGTTTAAAGGGATTAACAAGGGTGATATTAATAAAGTTTTAAAAATTCATGATCAAACCAGAACTCGTAATGGCTAATGGATTTAATCTTGATAAATTTAGGTTCAGAAGGGAAATTGGTGAAAATTGGCTTGGTAATACCGTAGAGTATTCCTAGTAGGATAATAAATGCCAATACCTTAGACACCTTCAAATGTAGATTAGATAGACATATGACAGAGGTAGGGTGGGTATGAATAGATTAGTGTTTATTAGAAAAATCATAAAAAGAAAAATAGAATAAATAAGTAGAGTAGAGTAGAATAGGTTAGACATGCTGAAAATATCATTCAAAAATGGAACTGCCTCGTGTGTGCCAGTAAGCATGTTGCAGTGTCCCCTATTCTTATGTTCTTAATATTTTCAGAACACGTGTTTTGCATCCTCCTTCCATTTTCAAATTTGTATCTGGTTTCTGAATGACAAATTTGTTAAAAAAAATTATCCAATTACTCTCTCTCTCTCTCATATTTCTTTACAAAAAACGAATTAAAACTTAGGTTTATTACCTTTAAAATGAGCACATGAACGTGATTAAGACTAAAGCAATAATTGTATTTACATAATAAGATGAAAAATTTCTACCTAATTCCTGTTTAAGAGAGACATTACAAAGGATTCGTGGAAAGGAAATTAATTAAATGGTCTTTTAACTCATTAACGTTTTTATTAAAAGTGCATTATTATATTTATCATTTGCTGCCCCAAACGACTCATCAGCTTGTAAAGTAACTGATGAATGCGTTGTTTGTAAGACTATTCTCCTTTTAATATAAATATATTCTATATAATGTAAGTGAAATGAAACGAGCGAGAGAGAGCTTTAAGTAACTCTTGTTCATTCAACCAAAACTACATTATTTATTGTAAAAATAATGGTTTAATTACAAACTCGTAATAATAATGATTAATAATAATAATCTCCACAATCATCATCAAAGGAAAATTATTGTTAAAAATAATAATAAGATCTAAGGAGAATTTTTGGAATAGACATCATGAGAATAATGCAGAGGTATATTAAAACCCAGCAGAGAGCTGGATATTCTTTACACATGTTTTATAATCCCTTCACATCTGACAGGTCATTACACACTCCATCTGTTTCTCTTTACAGTCTGATAAAGGCTGTTTTATTTTATCATTTTTTGGTCCATCCTGTTGTCACAATAATCTTTAAAAAAAAAAAAATGGGGGGGGGCATTATTTGCGAATTCCAAATTTTTCACTATAAATTTTGGGGGGCGTTATTGCAATTTCGCATATAAAAAAATCGCGTATAAAAGGAACAAGGTGTATATCACATTTTTTATATTACAGCATATAAGTATTATAGTTATTTCACATTTACTTTTGTGCTTGAATTGTTTTAACTAACTAGTGTTTTCTCTCTTTCAGCATACATATACTGATGCGACATTAGCCTGTGAAGGAAAGTTTTATCCAGTGCACAAACTTGTCATGTCCACGTGCAGTGATTATTTTTCTGATATATTTGAAAAGACTCCTTGCAAAAATCCAGTGGTCGTGCTTAAAGATATAAAGAGATCAGACCTTGATGCCTTGTTAGATTATATGTATATTGGTGAAGTGGATGTAAGGCAGAGTGAGCTAGCGGGACTCATAAAAGCTGCTGAATGCCTTAGAATTAAAGGTCTGGCTGTTCCAGATGAGGACCCTACCAAAGGGCAGAAGAAGGGGCCAAGTAATGTACCTGAAAAGAGGGAGGACAGCCCTCCTTCAAAACGGAGAAGAAGGGATTCTGGCGATCGTTTTAGGTCCCTCCATTCTCCACCGCCCTCCAAAGGATCTTCTCTAGCGTCATCATCCGTGCCTAGTCATGCACCTTCTCGGCATTCACCCGTACCTGATTCACTCGTGCCATCTCAGTCCACAATGCCCCCTCCAGGGAATGGAGGAGATCATATACGGGAAAGACAGGATAGTCAAGAACAGCATCTGTCGTCTTCCCACAGACTTTCTTTGGACCATAGGTCCTCCCACAGGAATAATGGAGGTGGGGATTCTTCTCAAAGAATATCCGAATCCTCTTTGTTACCAGTTCAAATGATAAAAGTGGAAACTAACGAAGAGACGGACAGTACTGCTAAAGAAATTCATCGTGAGAGGGAACAAGTGCCTAGTGAATTAGGCGAAGGGGAAGAAAACAGTAGTGAATTTACTGAATATCAAAGTCATGGTGGGGAAATAGAAAAGGAGGAACATGATCAAGTAGATTCTTATAGTGCTGACCAATTACCAGGGCCATCAGGCCTACAGGGGGTAGGTATATACATAGTTTTTCATATGTACATGGTGTGTGTGCGTGCATGTGTGCTCACGTGCTTATCATATAAGCATAGCTTTAGGGAGGCCTGTATAATTTAAGTATCATAAAACATCATTTTTTGAAAGTGTACAGAAAGTTTTTCTCATAGAGGTAACAAATTGCTCTACCCAAAATGATTTTTAGCAATAATGTCTTGAAGACTTGATGTGTCGGCCTTTAAGGGCCACAAGTCTTCGTCATCAGGTAGTTGAAAAAAACAGCAAAGGCAGACAAGCTTTCACTACCAACCTATGATGTTCACGGGGCACAAGAGCCTTAAAGAACTTCAAGTCAAACAACACAATTTTGCTACACCGAGAGATGATTCTCCAACAGTCTTTTCTCAAAGATGCATTCTAGCTGGAGACATTGGGAGCAACCCAGAATTCACTTGCAAATACTTATCTCTAATGCACTTTACATTTGTCATTTAAAGTGGTCACACTAAAGGCTCAGTTTTCACTCCTGTAGAATATGACCCATTTCCCTTGTACAACACTTTCTGACTTGAATCATTATACAAATACTGAACTTGGATCTTCTCTTAATACTCCTTACACCCCCCAATAAACCCAACCCCTACCCTTTCAATACCCATCCTCCAAATCTTCCCTTCTTTCCAACACCATGAACGTAGCTAAAAACCCAACCTTCACCTCAACAATCATTGTAATTTTGACCCTGTCCTTCTGGCTCCTCCACCCTAACCTATCCTAACCCCCTTTCAGCAGCACCTAATACAGATGCTACCCAACTTACGAACAACCAAGTTACGATCATTCGCAGATATGTACAAAAACCTACCCATGTATTAATGTATGTATTACTATACTGTACTGTATTATTACATTATTTTTACTGTATTAAAATGTATTCATACTTTATACTTTGTTTTATGTAGCAGTTAAGTAGCTTTGGACTAAACACTGTACAGTACTGCATATGTATGTACTGCACAGTACTTTTAATACCTAAACACAAGTTCTGAGCAATGCGTTATGAACGGACTTCAGAAACCTTATTCGTTCGTAAGTAGGGGAGCGTCTGTACCCTGCACTTGCACACCATCAGTATTCTACAGTTTGACATAGTTGGCATTTACACCAGAAAAGCAAGTACTCAGACTCTTCAAACACAACAATTTATGCATTGGCATCTTACGAGACACAAAACTACACAACACACAAAACACCCACAGTTATAACTGCACCACCATTAAACAGGACTGGAATGGTAGTGGCAGCAGTGGACTTATCACCCTGGTACAGAAATCCATCAACTTCATGAACACCAGTTCACATGCAAAAATCTGTCTTCCCTCCCACGTAATGTTAACAGAAATGTAATCTATTAGTGAGCACTGGCAAAACCTAAAAGACATAATAGGCATAAATACATACACTCCCCAAGCATCCCCTACAGTACCAAACTGCTACACCCTACATTTACAGTCCGAACATCATCCATGGTGGTGACTTTTATGTCAAGAAAGGCTACATGGTTTCTTGATAACCCTGACACAGACAGAGGGCTGATAATAATAATAAATAAAATACTAAACGTTTATTTCCATTACAATACAATGGGTAATCGTCAGCCGGGGCAAGCCCCAACCCCCCACTGTGGTGCCCAACCACAGCAGTAACCTGCCAGTAAACAGCTTAAACTCTCGGTCTTGGACGGGAACTGATCTTTCGACCTCGTGAATGCGAAGCCAGCACGTTACCACTGTACTAGCCAGCAGTGTATTCGTCCATGTACAAATGCATCCCGCCAAGCCCAGTTCCTACCATCACCTGTTTACTTAATCTCGCCCCCATAACATCACTTTGGTTCTGCCAACCTTCCCATCATCATCAGCACCAAGGCAAGAACCACTCCAGCTGGCCACAGACATACACTAATTACCAAAGAGCCATCTGGGAAGGGAAAGCTCTCAGTAATGAGAAACAACAATTATTTGAAACTTAAGGAACTCTCATGACAAAGAATTACAATGCTGTCCACTCCTTTAACACAATAATTCAAAACACACACAAGAAAGACACAACCCAGTTTTACACTGAAAATATAAGACCATCAGACAATGTTATACACAAACGAACTTTCCAACATCCCTCACACAGGACACTACACATGTGATAAAATCACTTAACACCCAAATCAGCATTGAAATACTATAACAACACACTTGAAATTGGAATAAGCACTTGCAGATGCTTAACCACTGAACAAACTCCTTCAAACTGTCCAAACATTGAACAGCATTACCTTAACCAACAGTTACACAAGTAAATTGCATGCTAAACACAGCAGACACTGCCCACAAACAAACAAATGGCAAATTCCCTCATCAACTATTTCTTTCATGTCGGTCATCTTCATTCCCACTGTGAATGAAAATTGTCATCAGACGTAAGAGTTCCTTTCAGACCCATACTATACACCTTTCACCAACCTTCAGACAAAGCTTATCATCAACAATCTCAAGAACTCATCTGCCTGTGGCCCAAACAATATATGCAACAATACGTCTTAGATGCCTGGGACCAAGAGGTAAATAAGCACTCGCATGTTAAACTACAGCTACTCACCTTATAGTACCCAACATCTGGAAGTTCGGTGTCTTTTTCACAATTCCCAAACCCTTGAAACCACACTTTAACCTATACAGACTTGATCTACCCACTCCAAACTCACCCCAATTACACACTGCTTCCTGTGTAGATGACATAGCACTCACAAGTACACATTAAAATGCAAACACAGCTGCAGACCTCCTCTAGCCGTTTCTCAACACACTTCATGAATGCTTCACTGCAGACAGACTTATGGTATCCCCCAGACAAATCGGCAGTTACTCTCCATTAAAACTGGTTATCAGAATGCCACACATTCCACATCTTATAAACAGCATCCCCTTTACACATACACCAACTATCCTTGGTATAGTATCAATTGTCATGTAAGCAATATATCACAAACTTCAAAACCAAACTGACACCAAGATTTAATGTCCTCAGATCTCTCGCCCATATAACATGCATCCAATGCAAAGAAACCACAACAACAGTATATATGCTCAGTTATGAAATATGTCAGCCCAGCTTGGGCTTCAAACTTCTGTAAAGCACACTACAACACCCTACAGACTATGCAAAACAAAGCATCAAAATTAAACATGAAAACAACACCCTGCCCATTCCAAAACAGCTTCTGCAAAAATATCCATAACCTCTAAATCGCCATTCCATCCAGTCATTATATGACATCACTCACTTCATGCACAACCTCCTGACATCTATCCTTTCGAATGCCCCCTTCCTTGTGAAGACAGATCCAACAGGCCAAGCTGTGATATGGGCACCACTCTGCCCTTCCAAGACATCAGAAGAGGCCAAATGGTTGTCAGTGATCCCTGTCCATGGTGTAACACATCACTGCCTACAATCGAGCACATTATTAATAATGCACAACTGACATGCATTCACCAACAACCTAACGTACAATTCCTGAACATCTTAGTGGAAATTCCTGGGATTGGCAGTGGGCTTCCTTAGTGACTTCTGTTTGTCCAGGCAGCCTAGGGAACGACAAAGACAACAATGCCTATGAACAAGACGTTGGTTTGAAACGCTGCTTCCGCAAGGGCCTGAATATTTCTTTCTAAGAGTAAGCCATCCTCAACCAGTGTTTGCATCTTACTATTCCTTGGTGCTTGTCCAGGGAATTTGGTGATATATAATAAAGAAAGAATATTTAGGGATACTTGCCTTTTTTTTTGTGTGTGTGTGACACCGGGACAGGCAAAAACTGCCATCATCAATAAAGGCCAGGGCACGAGAAAGCACCAAGACGAAGGAAAAGAAAATGGTTAAGGACAAGGCAGAGATGAGGTAATGTCACACAAAGGAAAACGACAGACAGAAAAAGTCAAAGTACAGAGGACCCAGAGATATGGAGGTTCAGGCTCTGAGATGTCGATAGATCTGCTTTTTGAAGGATGAGAGGTCATAAGAATTAGGAAAGTCAGAAGGAGGAAGAGAGTTCCAGAGTCTGGAGGTAGATGGGAAGAAGCAGTCGCTGCACCGACCAATCCGTGAGCTACAAATCTCCACACACTACCTGTGAGATGAGGCCGCTAGGTGAATGTTACGCGGCCTCGGCAGTGAGGGAGGGATGCAACTCACCAACTCATCAGAGCAGCAATGGAAGTAGTAGCGATAGAAAAGCAAAAGGGAAGATACCTTACGGCGAAGAGAGAGAGAATCCAGATTAGCAGTAAGAGAAGGATCAGTAATGAGTCTGACTGCCTTAGATTCAACCCTATCAAGAAGATAAGTATAAGAAGAAGCACCCCAGATGCGTGAGCAGTATTCTAAGCAGGGACGGATTATACCTTTGTAAATTTTAAGTAACTGCAAAGATGAAAAGCAATGACGAAAACGAAACCAAAGCCCTAATTTTTTGGATGAAGATTTAGAAATTTTGATTATGTGATTCCTCCAAGACAAGTTAGAGGCTACATGGATTCCTAATATGTTGATAGAGTTAAGAGGGTAAATTTCGTCAGTTTTGAAGACAATAGGGTTATCCGGAGGAGAAGAAGATAAAGAGATAGCCAGAAACTGTGTCTGGGAGGCATTAAATTTTACTAAATTTTGAGTGCCCCACTCAGATACTATCTGCAAATCGGAGTTAAGAGTTGAAGAAAGAGTGATACGAGACTGATTATGAGTAACAGATGAAGGTTGTGAAGAAAAGGCAGAGGAAAAGTGAAGGGTAGAATCATCAGCAAAGGCATGAAGAAGAGAGGAAGATGAGGATTGTAGAAGATCAGTGATGAAGAGAAGGAACAGAGTAGGTGAAAGAACAGTGCCCTGTGAAACACCACTGGTAACTGAGAAAGGGCTAGATGTCGCACCATGAGCAACTACAAATATAAAATGGTCAGTAAGAAAACTGGAAATCAGAGAACAGAAAGAAGGGGCAAAGCCATAGGCAGAAAGTTTGGCCAACAGAGCCTTGTGCCAGACTGTCAAAAGCCTTAGAGATATCAAGGGAGACGACAAAAGATTCCCCATAGTTCCTCAGAGAAGATGACCATACATGAGTACGATAGGACAGGAGGTCACCAGTGGATCTTGCCTTGCGGAAGCCGTACTGGTGATCGGCGATAAGTGAGTTAGATTCAAGGCGTTTCAAGAAGTGAGCATTAAGCAAAGTTTCGAAAACTTTAGCAATAGAGGAGGTTAGGGCAATAGGTTGGTAGTTTGAAGGAATAGAGCGGTCACCCTGCCTCAGATATCCTTGTTGACTGAGTGTATAGAGACGCTTACATCTTTTTTAAGCACCCTGGCTAGTCCAAATAACTTGAAGAAAGAAAAGTCTTATAAATTGAAATGCCAATGAATATACTATGTAACTAAAAATGTGTGAATGCTATTGCTGTTGTTACTCCTGGCTCTAATTACTTTTTACAGTGCTTTGTATGGATGTCCAGTGTTATCTGTTAAGTAGGTATGATTATACTCTTAGTAATTATGCACCAGAAAGTCTATTGTGGAAATCACTGCAATAGAGTCCATTCCATGGGAACCTTGTTTGCATTTTATATGGATCTTACAATGCTTGCATCGTAATGCATTTATTGTTCTTAAGTCGGCTTTCTTTTCTTATGTATAGGGTCCTCCCTTACTGGGCTGGGGTGATGAAGGTGAAGGAGGAGGATTCCCCCATAATCTCTTTGGTGGAGATGATCCTGCATCACAACAAGCGGTGAGTGTTCCTTTCAATTTATTGGCCTTAGAGGGATGAGAGCATAGAGTGCCAACATCAAGATATGACCTCGTTTGCATTATGCATTCCTTATTCATTGTAAATTGGGGACTACTTTGTGTGGAAGCAGCTTTTATATTGGTGAAATTTTGTTTCCAGAGAAATAAGATATACAGTATATCTATTTTATCTTTGCAGCTGTTGTATTAAAAAGAAAAGTAAGTTTTCTTATATTAATTTTCTAGTCCTGTGGACAGTGCAAGTGCAGGATGTTGATAAATTTAGATTTTCATTTCAAAATGATAATCATTAGACTGTTCACGAAGAGTGATTATACAGTACTCTTAATTAGCTTAGAGTACATTATAAGAGCATGCTTAAAATTTTTGATACACTGTATGCTCTTAGCTATTTTTAAGAGAATGCAGTTTTTTTTATTCATATTACCTTTGAAACTTTTTTGTTTGAAAATTTTAGTTTGTTGTGAATTACAATAATTTAGAATTGTGGTTGGTACATGCATGAAATCGTTGAGAAATGAAATTAAATGTATAGACTGTATTGGTTTTCACTACTTGAATAACCACTTTAATTACTATGTTTAGGTCTGTCACAAGTTCATGGTTCTTCAGATTTCTGCAAATTGGGGTTTAGAAAACTTATTTTTTTTTTATATGCTTTAATTAAAAGGAAATATATTGCAATTCGGATATGAAGTTTAAAGTAATCAACTTAATCTGGAGGAATATGTGTTAACAATAAATTTTGAGATGTTATAATCTGAGGCCATTTTTTCTTTTCCAATTACTACCTTACTATATGAAAAATATGTATGTTCCTTAAAATTAGATATAAAATTTATATGTAACTGTTGGCCGGAAAAAAGATCTTTTTCTGAAGCTGTTCACAATAATAAATAATCTCGTCTAATATCAGCAAATATTCCATTAAAATGGCAGTGTATTCTGTAAAACAGATACTGCATAGCAAGCGGGTACCTGAGCCTCATTTCTGCTGTTGCTTATCATTTATTGTGATAAAGAACAATCTCTCCCTCATTAAGTAGTAAAATGTTCCTGATTGTGATATTTAGAATGTGCTAGACATTTGTGTTACTTTTTTTTTTTTTCCTTTTTTAAGTACTGTACATCTATATTTCTGTTGAATTCGCAGTCTTGTAGGCTGTGCTCTCATCCCTTTGGCTACTGTATTTATTAATCCTTACAGTAATATTTTTGTATGGATATTGGTAATTATAATCATTATCAACTGCCTGAATGACTGTCAGTGTTTTATGAAGTTGCCTCGTTTTGGGAACCTTACTAGTTTTAACATGCAGTTTTCAAGGAGGAAACAATTAAACCTTCTTATAGGTTGCATGTTCCATCACATGGAGACCATAATTGAAAAATTAGTTTGCCTGTTTATTTTCTATGTAAAATTTTATCCTTTCCAGTAAAATCAGTAATAATGAGCAGTGCAAGTTGATGACTGAACTAATGTAAAAGATTGAATAACTTTTTTTATAGTGAATAAAGTCCTTTGGTTTTGCTGTGTGAATGCAAAATGTCATTTATGGATAGTCTCTTGGTTACTAAAAGTCGTTTTTAACTTTAAAAGAGTCAGTAACGGGACCTTTGTATTGGGTTGTCTCCTTTCTGCCCTGATGTCACCTATTAGTGATGTCTAAACGATCTGCAGAGAACCATGAGTTATACAGTATTTAGGCTACGCTTGTTTACTCTGCCATATGTATAGATTCCTTCATTATTTTAGTTCCCTGTATGTGATTTTTGTTAAGCAGAGGCATCATCCAAAAGATAGGTGGCAAATAGCAGCATATTTTGTGACTGTTGAGAGAAGGTTGGAATTAGAAGTGAAAATTATGAGTACTTAAAGCTGTATTTGAACTGCTTACTGACATGTCTTTTAATTCATTCAGTCACTTTTAACCTTACAGTATGTATTATTTCCTCAGGAATTCATCGATGATATAGTTATATGACGTAGGGATACAGTATTTCCAATACTATGAGCGAGCATTTTAAATACAAATCGCTTCCATTTTTTTTTAAGTATCCAGTGTTCAGTATATTACTTATTATGGTATTTTCCACTTTGAGAACCCATATGGGGGTGGACACGGTTGGATTGAAGCTGGGGAGTTAAGGCTGGATGCCTTTCTTATTGCCCCGCCATGGGCTTGAGCATGGCTCCATCACCTCCTTAGTCGGGAACTCAGCTGGGTATGCTACAATTATCCCCCTTATTATGACTTTTATATAGTATCATTATTATTATATTACTTAACTGTTTTAGTTCATATACTTGATATTCTTACTTAATGGGAAACTATAACATAATGTCATCTTCTTAATACATTAGAGAAGTGACACCGCCCTTGTATACTTGTGATTAATTTGTGTTTGAGAAATTGTTATGGTCCTATCATGCGGGCACATTTTCCCTTCGACATTGTGTCCTGTGACAGCGGGTTGGACGACATTTCGCTTGATGATTATCACACAGCTGCCAGTGATTGACAACAAAAGCAGACGACTGTCAGTTGGAACGTACAACAACAGTTTGAAAGAGTTGAATGTTGGCTGCTCCTGTACAATTTCAGTAAAAGTAGAGTATGCTCCACTTTTCTTCCCCATGTATCTGGAGTCATATTTTCAATAACAGATATCGGTTCACAAACAAATAAACCCTGTAATTGTCCGTAAACAAAATTTAAACAAACCCTGATATCAAATAAAAATTTAATGTTTATATTTAATGAATGAACTTGGTGTAAATAAGACATAGCATCTAAAAATTTAATTTGTTAAGTTAGAAATTATAAACTTTACTAAATAAAGTACAGTAAAATGAAATTATGTATTATTTTGTGGAAAGTACTCATTATAGACTTTCAGCGACTGACATTCTGTCGTCTGAAATCTCCGGTTT
>JAXCGZ010008402.1:2500-5000 GCA_037179515.1 Halocaridina rubra
CTTAAGTTAGACGAAATGGGGACGGTGAACCACAAGTGATGTGAGTGTGTTTCTCTGCGTGTGTTTTGAGTATGCATACATACTCTCATAAGAGGTTGGGGGGGGGGTTAAGTATGAACAACGTTGAATTTCTATCTATATATATACATGAGCCATTTTTCCCCTTATAAGGGGAGTGGCTGAGTCGAGGCAAGATACTCTGACTCTTTGGGAAGAGAAAATACAGAGGAGAGGATTCTCAGTCCCCTCGCTCCTCCCCATTTAGTTAACTCTTACGACACGCAGGAGGAGATCAAGAATGATTGGGACCTGATTTTACACAAAATATTAAATTATATTAGCAATTTAATGAAAAATAACTTAACCTAACTTAACCTAACCCAACCGAAAAATTAGAACCTATAAGAATTTCAGATCCTGTTGCTTCTTGAGCTCCCATGAGGAATATGCTCGTACATCCATCTACTCACCTCGTGTGTGTGTGATTACCTAATTGTGATTACCTAATTGTGTTTACGGGAAAGAGCCCAAAGCTCGTATCTTCCCGTCTCCTGATCGGTTCCATTTTAGACTTAGTGATACTTATCATACCTGTCCTTAAAACTATGGATTGAGATAGCATTAACTAGCTTCAAACTGTGTGTGTGTGTGTGTGTGTGTGTGTGTGTGTGTGTGTGTGTGTGTGTGTGTGTGTGTGTGTGTGTGTGTGTGTGTGATTACCTAATTGTGATTACCTAATTGTGTTTACGGGAAAGAGCCCAAAGCTCGTATCTTCCCGTCTCCTGATCGGTGTGTGTGTGTGTGTGTGATTACCTAATTGTGATTACCTAATTGTGTTTACGGGAAAGAGCCCAAAGCTCGTATCTTCCCGTCTCCTCATCGGTTCCATTTTAGACTTAGTGATACTTATCATACCTGTCCTTAAAACTATGGATTGAGATAGCATTAACTACCTCCTCGCTTAGCCAATTCCAATTATCAACTACTCTTACACTGAAAAAGTATTTCCTTACATCCTGCAAAGAAGTTTTCTTACGAAGCTTCAAACTATGACCTCTAGTTCTAGAGCCAGCCATATCGAAATATCGATCCCTATCCACTCTATCATAACCATGAAGGAATTTAAAGACTGTTACCATATCCCCCCTCACTCTTCTAGCTTCGAGTGATGGTAAGTCTAATTCCCTCAGCCTCTCATCATAACTGAGATTGCGTATTTCTGGCACCAGTTTCGTGGCATGTCTTTGAACTTTTTCAAGCTTAGCTATGTGCTTTTTCAAGTGCGGATTCCAAAAGGGGGCTGCATATTCGAGTTTTGGCCTCACATAGGTTACATAAATATTTCTGAACATTTCCTTGTCCATGTGCCTGAAGGCTACCCTTACATTTGATAAGAATGCATATGCTGCCCTTACTATGCCATTTATATGTATTTCTGGAGACAAATCTGCCAGTATGTTTACTCTTAGATCTCTCTCATTTTCTGTCTCTTGAAGTTGTACTCCAGCCACCGAGTAGTCAAGCTTGGGCCTTCTTGCACTTGTACCCATTCTCATTACCTTACATTTTGAAGTATTGAATTTCATTAGCCACTTTTCTGACCACTCATGCAGATTATTTAGATCCTCCTGAAGTTCTCTACCATTGTTCTCGTTTTTTACTTTCTTCACAATCTTTGCATCATCTGCAAATATATTCATGAATGAATTTACAGACTCTGGTAGGTCATTTACATATACAAGGAACAAAAGTGGCCCTAAAACTGAACCCTGTGGAACTCCACTACTAACTCTTCTCCATTCAGACACTGAGTGTCTTACTCTAACCCTCTGTTCCCTTCCTTCTAAGTAAGTTTTTATCCATTCCAAAACATTTCCACCTATTCTAGCCATTGAGTACAGCTTCCTAATAAGTCTCCCATGTGGAACAGTGTCAAACGCTTTCTGGAAGTCTAGGAATATGCAATCTGCCCAGCCCTCTCTTTCCTGTAAGATTTGGCTTACCTCATCATAAAATTCTAATAAGTTTGTTACTGTTGATCTACCTTCTCTGAAGCCATGTTGCCTCACTGACAAAAAGTTGAAGGATTCCAAGTGAAGAGAGATATGTTTCCTTAGTAGTTTCTCCATAACTTTGCAAACTATGCTGGTCAAGGAAACTGGTCTATAGTTCAGAGCCGTATCCCTCCTTCCCTTTTTGAAGATAGGTATCACATTTGCTTGTTTCCAGCATCTTGGAATCTCCCCCGACTCCAGTGACTCCTTAAATATGATACTTAGTGCCACTGATATTGTGTTTGCGCATTTTTTAAGCACACGAGGGGATATGTGATCGGGACCTGTAGCTTTATGAACATCTAAATCCATCAGCGCTTTGCATACCTCTGTGGCTGTAAGGTTGATGTTCTCTAATACCGGCCCTTGAGCTTCTATCACTGCAATCTGAGGGGGTGGGGTATTTTCTACTGTAAATACTGACTGAAACTCCTTGTCCAATTCTT
>JAXCGZ010008402.1:12500-17500 GCA_037179515.1 Halocaridina rubra
CAAGGAACCAAAATAGGCTTGAAGTTTATGAGGAAAGTCATATAGGTACTATTGAAGTCATAAACTCAGTTGTTAACATGGCACGGGAAAAAAAATTTAGGATTTTGATTATGGGAGACTTTAATCATAAAGAGATAGATTGGATAAATCTTGACCCCACACAGTGGTGAGGACTCATTCGGGGCAAGATTCCTAGATTGCGTACAAGGGAATTTCCTACACCAACATGTAATGGAACCAACAAGGGCCAGGGGTGGGGATGAGCCATCACTACTTGATCTAGTGTTCACAGATAATGTGTTGGATATTGAAAAAATTGAGTATGAACCACCAATTGGAAAGAGTGACCACTGTGTGTTGTTGATGGAGTATATCATTGAAGATATTCTTCCTGAGAGTAGAGGCACTGAGGACATGAGGAGGAACTATCCGAAAGGAGATTACATCAAAATGAATGAGCTTTTTGCAGTTATTGACTGGAGAACCTTATTTTACAACAAATCTGTACAAGAAATGTATGACATCTTTTGTGAGAAATATGGGAAGATAGTAGATTGCTGCATACCTGTCACCAAAGTAGGTGTAATTCATGCCAGAGAGAAATGGTTCGATAATGGGTGTAAAAGAGCTAAGGAGTGGAGAGACAAATGCTGGAAAAGGTATAGGAGGAGAAAAAACATAAATGCCTGGCAAACCTACAAAAGAGCAAGAAATGACTACCTAAGTAAAAGGAGAGAGGCAGAGAGAGATTATGAGAGGGACATCACCAGGAAGGCTAAAGAAAATCCCAAGCTTTTCCACAGCTTTATCAGAGGAAAACTGAAGGTAAAAGAACAGGTTTTAAGGCTAAAGAGAGCGGATGGAAGCATCACTGAGACGGATGAAGAGATCTGCAAAGAATTGAACAAGGAGTTTCAGTCAGTATTTACAGTAGAAAATACCCCACCCCCTCAGATTGCAGTGATAGAAGCTCAAGGGCCGGTATTAGAGAACATCAACCTTACAGCCACAGAGGTATGCAAAGCGCTGATGGATTTAGATGTTCATAAAGCTACAGGTCCTGATGACATATCCCCTCATGTGCTTAAAAAATGCGCAAACACAATATCAGTGGCACTAAGTATCATATTTAAGGAGTCACTGGAGTCGGGGGGAGATTCCAAGATGCTGGAAACAAGCAAATGTGATACCTATCTTCAAAAAGGGAAGGAGGGATACGGCTCTGAACTATAGACCAGTTTCCTTGACCAGCATAGTTTGCAAAGTTATGGAGAAACTACTAAGGAAACATATCTCTCTTCACTTGGAATCCTTCAACTTTTTGTCAGTGAGGCAACATGGCTTCAGAGAAGGTAGATCAACAGTAACAAACTTATTAGAATTTTATGATGAGGTAAGCCAAATCTTACAGGAAAGAGAGGGCTGGGGCAGATTGCATATTCCTAGACTTCCAGAAAGCGTTTGACACTGTTCCACATGGGAGACTTATTAGGAAGCTGCAATCAATGGCTAGAATAGGTGGAAATGTTTTGGAATGGATAAAAACTTACTTAGAAGGAAGGGAACAGAGGGTTAGAGTAAGACACTCAGTGTCTGAATGGAGAAGAGTTAGTAGTGGAGTTCCACAGGGTTCAGTTTTAGGGCCACTTTTGTTCCTTGTATATGTAAATGACCTACCAGAGTCTGTAAATTCATTCATGAATATGTTTGCAGATGATGCAAAGATTGTGAAGAAAGTAAAAAACGAGAACAATGGTAGAGAACTTCAGGAGGATCTAAATAATCTGCATGAGTGGTCAGAAAAGTGGCTAATGAAATTCAATACTTCAAAATGTAAGGTAATGAGAATGGGTACAAGTGCAAGAAGGCCCAAGCTTGACTACTCGGTGGCTGGAGTACAACTTCAAGAGACAGAAAATGAGAGAGATCTAGGAGTAAACATACTGGCAGATTTGTCTCCAGAAATACATATAAATGGCATAGTAAGGGCAGCATATGCATTCTTATCAAATGTAAGGGTAGCCTTCAGGCACATGGACAAGGAAATGTTCAGAAATATTTATGTAACCTATGTGAGGCCAAAACTCGAATATGCAGCCCCCTTTTGGAATCCGCACTTGAAAAAGCACATAGCTAAGCTTGAAAAAGTTCAAAGACATGCCACGAAACTGGTGCCAGAAATACGCAATCTCAGTTATGATGAGAGGCTGAGGGAATTAGACTTACCATCACTCGAAGCTAGAAGAGTGAGGGGGGATATGGTGACAGTCTTTAAATTCCTTCATGTTATGATAGAGTGGATAGGGATCGATATTTCGATATGGCTGGCTCTAGAACTAGAGGTCATAGTTTGAAGCTTCGTAAGAAAACTTCTTTGCAGGATGTAAGGAAATACTTTTTCAGTGTAAGAGTAGTTGATAATTGGAATTGGCTAAGCGAGGAGGTAGTTAATGCTATCTCAATCCATAGTTTTAAGGACAGGTATGATAAGTATCACTAAGTCTAAAATGGAACCGATCAGGAGACGGGAAGATACGAGCTTTGGGCTCTTTCCCGTAAACACAATTAGGTAATCACAATTAGGTAATCACATATAAGTACACACATACACACGTATATACACATACATACATATACATACACAAACATACATATATACATAATTAAAAAAAATTCTTGCACAAACATACGGATATAGAAAGGGGGAAACAGCCAAGGTATATGTATGTATGTATGTATGTATGAAAATAGTAAAAATATATATTAATAAGTACTTTATATATATATATATATATATATATATATATATATATATATATATATATATATATATATATATATATATATATATATATATATATATATGTATATGTATATTATATATATATATATATATATATATATATATATATATATATATATATATATATATATATATATATATATATATATATATATATATATATATATATATATATATATATATATACATATATATATATATATATATATATATATATATATATATATATATATATATATATATATATATATATATATATATATATATATATATATATATATATATATATATATAAATCATTTTTTACCCCGACTGGGACTCGAACCTAGGACTTATGATTACTAAGTCAAGGCGAGGTTGTGGAATCTGTAATATGAACATAGTGATATTCAGTTAGAATGCGTTCATTCCTAAGTATAGCAGATATAAGCTATAAGGTTGGATATTTAACCTTCTGTGGTGTAGTGGTAGCGCCTTGACTTAGTAATCATAAGTCCTAGGTTCGAGTCCCGGTCGGGGTAAAAAATGATTCATGTTTTCACATATGTAATGTGCTAAATAGGTTATATATATATATATATATATATATATATATATATATATATATATATATATATATATATATATATTATATATATATATATATATATATTCGTTGTTTTATTAAATGGGCTTTTCCTACCATTTTACACTGTATGTTAACAGTTCAGTGTTATTAATATATATATATATATATATATATATATATATATATATATATATATATATATATATATATATATATATATATATATATATATATATATATATATATATATATATGTATATATATATATATATATATATATATATATATATATATATATATATATATATATATATATATATATATATTGGTTGTTTTATTAAATGGGCTTTTCTTACCATTTTAGACTGCATGTTAACAGTTCAGTGTCATATATATATATATATATATATATATATATATATATATATATATATATATATATATATATATATTTATATATATATATATATATATATATATATATATATATATATATATATATATATATATATATATATATATATATATATATATATATATATAAAATTAGTGTACTCTTACACTATTGATAAGGTTTTTTCTTCTTTTTTGCATCGAACAGCTTGCAAGTTCATGAAAAGAATACAAGTATTTTCTCGCAAAGAGCAGAAGGAGAGTATAGCAGTGAGCTCACCATACGCTCTCCTGCCTAAAATATTTTCCTCATTTTGAGCTGTTAAAATAAATTCGCTTAACCACTGTTTGGCTCCTCTGTGTACATCAGCACTTTAATAAACAAAAATTGGTTATTGCATCATGCATTAGCTGTCACATAGTAAAGATGTGCCCACAGTTGCTCGCAAACGTCCGCGGGTGCACTAAAAACATCTCCCCTGTCCTCGTTCTTTTTTTGACTAAAATGAAGGATTAAATGAAATAGACACAGATTGACAGAAAGAGACGAACCAAAAAGACATGTGGCAGATATGTAACAGCATTACAACGTGCGTCGACTATACACGTTCAGTACATACATAATGCAGAGAATATTACAGATTGGAAATCAAATTCTTGACTTCATAGCAAGTCATATAATTAGCGGTCTATGCAAATATACACACATCTCATGGCATGTAATAAATTAAAGAGGTGATTATTAAGGGACGTTTGTTTGAGTGCATTTATGTATGTGTGGGCTTGTACGTGCCTACATGTGATATTGTGCGTTTGTAAGTGTACACACGTATGTGTTAATTGGATTTGAGAGCTTAAGAATGTGTTTGTCTGTGGGGACAAGTGTGTGTGCGTGTGTGTGCGTGTGTTTATTTTGCTTCCCTTCCCCATAAAAAAAATGGCTAGGAATAGTTATATATATATATATATATATATATATATATATATATATATATATATATATATATATATATATATATATATATATATATATATATATATCCATGTAGAAGGTTGGCCCATGGCACCAACCGCCCATTGCAATACTACACCTGAAGGGGCTATTGGACTTAAATAAGACTGTCCAGGACAGTTCTGATGTTAAGTCTTCCTTCAGTTACGGTTCTCTTTCTATGCCTACATCAACACCGAATATTCTTGGATATTCGTTGCACATGTCTTATTATCCCTTCACAT
>JAXCGZ010008402.1:25000-37599 GCA_037179515.1 Halocaridina rubra
AAGCTCGTAGAGGTTAAAGGTTATTTGAATATATTTTGACCTTGTATGTGGCCAAGGTACTAGTTTCATTTAACCTAACTTTAACTATTGAGTCAGATTTTATGGTATGACCAGACCTTATATATGAGTGGTTGCGATTAACATTCGTTTTTTGGCATTTTTCGATCTTATTTGTTACTGACATTCTGGTTCCGTATGGTCTGTCCTCCAAAGTTATTAATGTTTAATATGGAATGACCTGACCTATACTGAAACTGACATTGTTTGCATGTGACCTGCCATTGTTTGATTAACAGTTTGTTTGTCTAATCTAAGCTTCCCTTTGGAGTTCATTTTCCCCATTACCTGGCACTGTGAATGATGATGATGATGATGATGAAGATAATAATGATGGTGATGATGATGATAATAATGATGGTGATGATGATGATAATGATGATGATGACGATTGTTGTTATTATTATTATTATTATTATTATTATTATTATTATTATTATTATTATTATTATTATTATTATTATTATTATTATTATTATTATTATTATTATTATTATTATTATTATTATTATTATTATTATTATTATTATTATTATTGTTATTATTATTATTATTATTATTATTATTATTATTATTATTATTATTATTATTATTATTATTATTATTATTATCATTATTATTATTATTATTATTATTATTATTATTATTATTATTATTATTATTATTATTAATACTACATCCAGTCTTTAAATTTGTGTGAAGACTTCTAAAACGACAAAATTTCTCTCATTATGGTTATTTGTGTATTGTGTGCCATCTGACTTTCAATGAGCCTGGCAGTAGTATATTTATATGATCTGAGCTACTACTGGAAAAGAACCTTGAAATTCCTGTATATATTCTACAATTGAATGTGGCCATATACTAAATTTCCCTTTGCTCATTGGACACAGGTCAGAAGTATGTGCGCGGTCACATACTGTTTCATTCCATTATCGATGAAAAACAAGTCTGTATATGTTCCTGTGTTTTAATGATACCCATTTCGTGCATAACAAAGTGTAATCCAAAACCACAATATTATGTTTTTATAGCGGAAGTCATAGTTGATGTATCATAATCCCTTATATTGCTTACTTATAAATCCTTACGTACGTACGTGTATACGTATGTAGTAACTAGCTTGTTTGCTCGCTTATTATGTTTTGCACCTAAAGTAGGCAAAACAAAAAGTTTTCATCATTTCAAGAGATGAAGTTTCGCAATGTGTGATAACATTATGCAAGAGATAAGCCGCAGCTCAGTCAGTCTCGCTCTCTTCACTCTTGCAATGCGGTGTTGAAGTGTTAAGTAGTTTACTTAGCATTGTTGCGGTACACTACGATTCGATACGTCACGTTTCGTCACGTTTTGAAAAGTAAACGAAATACTGAAGCCTACAGCAATCCTTCGTAGCTCATGGAACTAGCGGAATCTGCCCCTCATCTAAATTGTTCAGAGATGGAGCCCTGAAGGCGGTTTCTAAATCAATTTTTAATAAAATTTCATGGGGACACGATGGAGAGAGTAGTTTCTTCCCTCATGTAGCATCCCTACCTATTCAACATGCTGTGCACACCATTAGATATTTGGAGGAGGGGGTGGCAGAACAGATCCGTAACAAGTTCAGGCTTCGATAAAGACAATATTTTTTTGCAAAGCTAACATGCTACTAGTGTTGAAGGAGAGAATGAACAAATATTTATGAACAGTCTCTCTCTCTCTCTCTCTCTCTCTCTCTCTCTCTCTCTCTCTCTCTCTCTCTCTCTCTCTCTCTCTCTCTCTCTCTCTCCCTCGGCAGTGGTATAGGAAATAATATTGAATGACACACATTTGCTCAAGAAACTCACGAGTTCACAGTATATCATTCTCGATTTTTTTCCCCTCACACACATTCCTCATGCGGCATAATAACATTTTTCTTCTTCAACACATGACCTTATCTTGAGGGAAGAAAAGAAAAAGAAGAAGAAGCAAGAAAGGACTCCTTATTTCCTTGCCAGGGCCTCCTGTCAAATGAATAAATCTCACGGAAATGAACCCAAAGGTTGTTTTGTCACTTGGAGATACTTCTGCCATGTTTAGAATAGAAAAAAAATGAGAGAGAGAGAGAGAGAGAGAGAGAGAGAGAGAGAGAGAGAGAGAGGAGAGAGAGAGAGAGAGAGAGAGAGAGAGAGAGAGATACAATGACAATAGTTTTGAAAGCCAGTGGAAGTCATGCACACAGCAAACAAGCATTCAAATATACGAACAAACAAAATATAAAAGTTCTCAGTCAGACACAAAAAAAAAAAAAAATGTGAAGAGGAACACAGGCAGAGTAGAGGGTAGAATGTCAATGAGCTATAGAAAAGAAGTGAAAAATAACAACGATGGAAAACGATAAATGCAAGAAGAGAATAATTGTAAAATAGAGGTGGTGCAAGATAAAAGAGTTAGCCATGAACAGGCTCTAGGATCATCCTATGTATACGATCGTTTTTACGTAACGGACTCTCTTTTCTACTAATGGCTAGAACGGTGCCTTCTTGCGAAGGACTTTGATTGTGGCAAGTGTGACCGTGACCCTGAGTGATTGCCCCTTCTATCCACATACCGTGGCGGGCCGCGAACTCTGGACCTAACGCTAGCACTACGCCACTGTGGCCACTGTCCTATGTATATTTTCATTTTTTTCCGCTGCTTTAGGTCTCAAAGTTTCTTAGATATATTTGTATAGTAATCATGCTTTCTGAAGGCCATTCAAGATCTAAATAAAGTAAGTCTCTATCACAGTCGTGCTATCTGGATACTTCTGATATTACATTATCGAAATAATTTATTCTTTTCTCTGTAATTATATTCTATTTTTTATTCTATTTAATTTACTGAATTTTCATTTTCTTTATTTTTTGTTTTGAGTTTAATAGCTAACTGCCGATTGTGCTAAAAGATCAAGGAGTTATAACTCTGTATGTTCACGTATATCTACATGAACAGAAATATTAGAATTGAAGTCCCTGACAAGTCATATCGCAGGTCACATATACCCAGATTTCTATCTGGCTGTTCTTTCCCAGTACACCTTTTTCCCATATTCCCGCTTAAATGTAACTGTCGGTGACTGTATGTACTTCTTGCTTTCATACACAGAGAGGACAGGTCTATTATTACCACTTTAAAGTAGTAAGTTTATTGGACCATCTCTACAAAGCCTTATGCCGACACACACTGCAACCGTTTATAATACTTTCTAACTGCTATTGCGATAAATTTTTGTGCCTTTGATTACTTCAGTTGTAGATAATATACAGTATGTAATTATCGATTGTTTCAGCTACTCCTTAGTGGTGATATTAATGATCTCCCAGAGCTAACCTTAAGAGCAGAAAACACTCTGTCAAAAATTAAAACCTATTTTCAAGAAATTGGGCTGTTAATAAATGAAAGTAAAACACAATGCATGTTTATTGGTTCAAGGTACTTACATAGCACATATTCCAGAAAACACAACAATTAATTCTTACGGCAATATCATCACTCCTAGCAAAACAGTAAAAAAATCTAGGAATTCACTTTGATAACTACATGTTGTCTGATTCCCATATAGATATATTATGAAAAAAGGTTACAGGAACACTAATGTACTTATTATGTATAATATACAAATTTAAGACTACCACTCGAATAACGCTTGTTGAATCTCTAGCCCTAAGTCACATTAATTATTGCACAACTGTTTGGGGAGCTACCAATAAGACTCAGATAAATAGAATACAGAAGCTTATTAATTTTGCAGCTCGAGTTGATCAGGGAGGAATAAGAAAATATGACCACATCACAGCAGCTCTCACAAAACTTGGGTGGCTGCGAGCAGAAAACAAGGTCGCCTATGCTATTTTCGTTTTTTTATACAAAATTTTGAATCATCTTTATCCTCCTTGGCTATTTAATTTCTAAATAGGCAGGAATATAAGGGGAACCAACACAAGACAGAGTAGTGAGCTCTTTATTTAGAGAACAAACCCAGATGCAGGTTCAAAGATGATCACTATTAATCCCCAAGACTCTGGAACAATATTCCAAAGCATCTTAAATATTCATCTTCCTTCACAGCTTTCAAAGGCAAACTATATAGATTTCTTTCGTACAAATAGTTACTGCTCACACACTAATCAAACTTAATGATTTAATGCAATTTCGCCTAACACTAACCATTCTATATGTAGAGATATCGCCTTCTTTGATTTCTATGTTAAGAGCTAATTATTCTCATTGTAAGGAATACATATATGGTGATGATGCCGATAATAACGATCCTGTAGCTTCTGTTACTATTGCAAATTTATTATTAACATTAAATTATTAACATTCTTATTAAAGTATGATTATTGTTATTATAATTTTATACGCATCTGTTAACTCAAGGTAATCTTAATTTTCTAGGAATGCTATATTTCTTTTCACTGCATTTATTACCCTTTTACATATTAGTTCAAATACATATCTACTTATAAGTGCATTCTTAGTTTTGCAAAAGAATAGCCATTGCAAAATGGAAATAAATGTTCATTTTTACTTTGATTACTGAAGTTTAAGTACATACATGAATGCTAGAGTTTTTGATACAACTCGAAAAAAATTTGAGGTACAAAGTCGCCTAGTCTTGGATTTATTTTTTTAGTAAGAAAGTCGTAACTGCTTTACATAAACAATATTCAAAGCCTTAGTCGTGATATTTTCATGAATATTTCTTATCATTACGTGAGCCTTAACTGTCTGTTTCGTTTCTACTGTGATCATTAAAAATATATTTATCACACACTTAAACTTTTACTAGAGGTAATTCGTCTCCTTTTTCCCCAGCGGTGTTTTTTTTTTTTTTTTTTTGGTATTATATAGTTTTCCACATCTTTTATGTATTCACATTTTGCATTTTAAAATTCAGATTTGAAGTGCAAGAGAGTGTGCAAAGAACAAATTGAATGTAATGGAAACGTACTGTCTTAAGAAATATGATGGGCGTATCAAGCATAGATAGGGTAAGAAATGAGGTGAAGTAAAGAATGGGTTTTAGAAGAAATTGGTCGGATAATTTAGATCAGTGTGTGTTGCGATGGTCTGGCCACAGGGAAGGAGTGATTGGGGAGTGCTAGCGAAGAGAATGTGTAGAGCATAAGTACGTGGAGAAAGGCTGAAATATGGGTGCGCCCATGGTACGAGGTACGTCAGTGGAAAGGGAAGAGATCTGGAAGAGGAGAGAGGGGTGAGGATAGGTGAAGTGGGGCAATGGGAGTTTCCCCCACCTTCTTAGTGCCTCAAGATTATGCGGTGGAAGTAAACCAGTTATGGCTGACAGACAGACATTAGGTTTCCTACAACACACAACTCCAAAAATTAATTGCTTATCAGAGTAAGTGTAATGATTATTACAATAGATTTAAAAATTATAAGGGAATATGTCTTTACAATGGAGTCTGCATACCCAAAAAACTTACATATTGACGTAATGGTGGTTCCATGTAAATTTCACCCTTGTTAAATCCAAACCCGAAAATTCCTCCGCGAAAATTCTTCCCACGAAAATTCCTCCCCACGAAGTTTTCTCCCACCTAACCTAACCTAACCTAACCTAACCTAACCTAACATTGAACCAAACTTAAGGCAATCAATCATAAAATTTAAATGTATTGAACAATTGGTGGAATTTTCGTGTGGTGGAAATTAATGGGAAGAAAATTTTGTGGGGTGGTAATTTCATGGAGTGGAAGTTTTGTGGGGGAAATTTTAGGGTGGAATTTTCGGGGTGGATTTTACGGGTCACCATAATGGTAATAGAAATTGGACAGTTCAGTCATATTTTACATCTAATTGCATAACAGTAGACGTTCAGTGGCAGTCTTCTTGAATACTAGACGGATTTTTTTTTTAAAGAGGGTTTTAGAAGCCTAATCATGCAACTTTTGGTGCTTGTATCACCAACTGAAATGTTCCAGCAATATTTGCACTTATTTACTGGACTAACGCGACATCCTGGGCAGATGTTGGAAAGGTAGGTGAGAGATAAGGCCTCTTTAATCCCCGAAAGTACGCGTTGAAAAGATCACCTAAAAAGAAAAAGGAGAAAGAAAAAGATAAAAGAAAAAGAATGTGTCAGATATTTTCACGAGCTCCATTTTTCCTGCAGAGAAGAGAATCCCGCCTTTTAAAGTCCAAGGAGGAAGTGAGGAAATCGAGGGAGTGTTGACCTTGATTTATCTGGGAGGGGAGGGGGAGGAGGAGGGGGGGAAATCTTGTATTGCGCCTGTGGGATGAGTTGGGGGATACCCAGAGGGGTGGGGAAAGGGTGGGGTTGAGGGTTGAATGGAGAGGACTAGAAGGGATTATCCCGTGAGATGAATTTCTCGCAGGAATTAGAAACTTCTTCTCTGCGGATTAATTGAGAGATTAACCTCTTGGCTCCTACGACAACTTTCTGATTGATTCGTGCAGCAGCAGCAGCAGTCACAGAGTAAACTTCAGTAAGGAGGCGCTGATACGAAGACCTTCTTGTTCTGTTAGATCGATACGACTTTGTCATGTTTGTTTACGCCTAATGAACTGCAGTTGCGAGGCACCTTTCGGGTATGGATTGGATTCGGTTTTACGTCATATATAATATATATATATATATATTATATATATATATATATATATATATATATATATTTATATATATATATATATATATATATATATATATATAATATATATATATATATATATATATATATATATCCAATTAAGCACATTACATATGTGAAAACATGAAGCATATTTTTACGCCGACCGGGACTCGAACCTAGGACTTATGATTACTAAGTCAAGGCGCTACCACTACACCACAGAAGGTTAAAAGGAATCCAACCTTATAGCTTATATCTGCTATACTTAGGAATGAACGCATTCTAACTGAATGCCACTATGTTCATATTACAGATTCCCAACCTCACTCGTGGCTTCATTTTAGCATTTAATTCAATTCCCAATCTCATTCGGGCCATGAAATAACCAAACACAATACATATGTGAAAACATGAATCATTTTTTTACCCCGACCGGGACTCGAACCTAGGACTTATGATTACTAAGTCAAGCCGCTACCACTACACCACAGAAGGTTAAAAGGAATCCAACCTTATAGCTTATATCTGCTATACTTAGGAATGAACGCATTCTAACTGAATGCCACTATGTTCATATTACAGATTCCCCAACCACACTCGTGGCTTCATTTTAGCATTTAATTCAATTCCCAATCTCATTCGGGCCATGAAATAACCAATTAAGCACATTACATATGTGAAAACATGAAGCATTATTTTACCCCGACCGGGACTCGAACTAGGCCTTATGATTACTAAGTCAAGGCGCTACCACTACACAACAGAAGGTTAAAAGGAATCCAACCTTATAGCTTATATCTGCTAAACTTAGGAATGAATGCATTCTAACTGAATGCCACTATGTTCATATTACAGATTCCCCAACCTCACTCGTGGCTTCATTTTAGCATTTAATTCAATTCACAATCTCATTCGGGCCATGAAATAACCAATTATAAAACCTTTATTTCCATTACAATACAATGGGTATTCGTCAGCTGGGACAAGCCCCAACCCCCCACTGTGGTGTCCAACCACAGCAGTTCCTGCCAGTAAACAGCTTAAACTCTCGGTCTTGGACGGGGACCGATCTTTCGACCTCATGAATGCGAAGCCAGTGTGTTACCACTGTACTAGCGCATTACATATGTTAAAACATGAATCATTTTTTTATCCCGAACGGGACTCGAACCTAGGACTTATGATTACTAAGGCGCTACCACTACACCACAGAAGGTTAAAAGGAATCCAAACTTATAGCTTATATCTGCTATACTTAGGAATGAATGCATTCTAACTAAATGCCACTATGTTCATATTACAGATTCCCCAACCTCACTCGTGGCTTCATTTTAGCATTTAATTCAATTCCCAATCTCATTCGGGCCATGAAAAAACCAAGTAAGCACATTACATATGTGAAAACATGAATCATTTTTTTACCCCAACCGGGACTCGAACCTAGGACTTATGATTACTAAGTCAAGGCGCTACCACTACACCACAGAAGGTTAAAAGGAATCCAACCTTATAGCTTATATCTGCTATACTTAGGAATGAACGCATTCTAACTGAATGACACTATGTTCATATTACAGACACCTTAGTAATCATAAGTCCTAGGTTCGAGTCCTGGTCGGGGTAAAAAAATTATTCATGTTTTCACATATGTAATGTGCTTAATTGGTTATTTCATGGCCCGAATGAGATTGGAAATTGAATTAAATGCTGAAATGAAGCCACGAGTGAGGTTGGGGAATCTGTAATATGAACATAGTGGCATTCAGTTAGAATGCGTTCATTCCTAAGTATAGCAGATATAAGCTATAAGGTTGGATTTCTTTTAACCTTCTGTGGTGTAGTGGTAGCGCCTTGACTAAGTAATCATAAGTCCTAGGTTCGAGTCCCGGTCGGGATGAAAAAATGATTCATGTTTTCACATATGTAATGTGCTTAATTGGTTATTTCATGGCCCGAATGAGATTGGGAATTGAATTAAATGCTAATATGAAGCCACGAGTGAGATTGGGGAATCTGTAATATGAACATAGTGGCATTCAGTTAGAATGCGTTCATTCCTAAGTATAGCAGATATAAGCTATAAGGTTGGATTCCTTTTAACCTTCTGTGGTGTAGTGGTAGTGCCTTGACTTTGTAATCATAAGTCCTAGGTTCGAGTCCCAGTCGGGGTAAAAAAATTATTCATGTTTTCACATATGTAATGTGCTTAATTGGTTATTTCATGGCCCAAATGAGATTGTGAATTGAATTAAATGCTAAAATGAAGCCACGAGTGAGGTTGGGGAATCTGTAATATGAACATACTGGCATTCAGTTAGAATGCGTTCATTCCTAAGTATAGCAGATATAAGCTATAAGGTTGGATTCCTTTTAACCTTCTGTGGTGTAGTGGTAGCGCCTTGACTTAGTAATCATAAGTCCTAGGTTCGAGCCCCGGTCGGGGTAAAAAAATGATTCATGATTTCACATATGTAATGTGCTTAATTGGTTATATCATGGCCCGAATGAGATTGGAATTTGAATTAAATGCTAAAATGAAGCCACGAGTGAGGTTGGGGAATCTGTAATATGAACATAGTGGCATTCAGTTAGAATGCGTTCATTCCTAAGTATAGCAGATATAAGCTATAAGGTTGGATTCCTTTTAACCGTCTGTGGTGTAGTGGTAGCGCCTTGACTTAGTAATCATAAGTCCTAGGGTCGAGTCTCTGTCGGGGTAAAAAAATTATTCATGTTTTCACATATGTAATGTGCTTAATTGGTTATTTCATGGCCCGAATGAGATTGGGAATTGAATTAAATGCTGAAATGAAGCCACGAGTGAGGTTGGAGAATCTGTAATATGAACATAGTGGCATTCAGTTAGAATGCGTTCATTCCTAAGTATAGAAGATATAAGCTATAAGGTTGGATTCCTTTTAACCATTTGTGATGTAGTGGTAGCACCTTGACTTAGTAATCATAAGTCCTAGGTTCGAGTCCCGGTCTGGGTAAAAAAATGATTCATATATATATATACATATATATATATATATATATATATATATATATATATATATATATATATATATATATATATATATATATATATATATATGTATGTATGTATGTATGTATGTATGTATGTATGTATGTATGTATGTACGTACATATGAGGTGTGTGTGTGTGTGTGTGTATTTAGAATGCAACTAATATGTAGTAGGTTGGTCCATGGCAGCAGCCGCCCTTTGTGATAATATAACTGAAGGTTTTTTGGACTTAAATGTGACTCTAGGACAGTTCAGTGTTAAGTCTTCATTCAGTTACGGTTCTCTTTCTATGCCTAGAACACCACCGATTATTCTTGGATATTCGGTAAGCATCTCTTACCATCCCGTAAATACATCTGAGAAGTCAGAACAGCCTCCATCTCTACTTCTCTTCATTTGTTTTCTTCGTGCCCAGGCCAGATGAGGGCCGTTTTATTCTTATTTTTCGCACGCCCTTGTGCCACTCTCATAAAAAGAAAAGAAGAAAGTATAACTGGAGAGCGGCACACTCCTTGCTTTTTGAATTTCAGCTCTTGATGCAAACCATCTAGGTGAAGGGTCCAGCACAAGCAAGATAAAATGAGGTCCTACCATCTCTGGTCTTTTTTTTTTTTTTTTTTTACACCAGAGCTGGCCATAAAAATAAAGTAAATCTACCCTCATCGGGGGGTCTTGTAACTTGTCAGATGTGAAGGGACAATAAGATATGTGTAATGAATATCTAAAAATATTCGGTGTTGATGTAGGCATAGAAAGAGGACCGTAAATGAAGGAAAACTTAACATCGAACTGTCCTATACAGTATTAAGTCCACAAGACCTTTCAGGTGTAGTATCGCAACGGGTGGTTGATGCCATGGGCCAACCTACTATATGCTCAATATTGTCACTCAATTAATTTCACTTTGGTAAAGAATTCACATTTATATATATATATATATATATATATATATATATATATATATATATATATATATATATATATATATATATATATATATATATATATATATGGGCCATTTTCCCCTTATTAGGGGAATAGCTGAGTAAAACGTAAAATACTCTTGACTCTTTGGGAAGAGAAAATACGGGGAAGGGAATTCTCAATCCCCTCACTCAACCCCATTTAGTCGAATTTTACGACACGCAGGCAAACACGGAGGAAATATTCTACCCCCTCCGTCAGGGGATATATATATATAGTATATGTAATGTGGTGGCTAGGTTATTGTAAGACCCGAATGAGATTGAGAATTGAATTAAATGCTAAAATGAAGCCACGAGTGAGGTTAGGGAATCTGTAATATGAACATAGTGGCATTCAGATAGAATGCGTTCATCCCCAAGTATAGCAGATATAAGCTATAAGGTTGGATTCCTTTTATACCTTTTGTGGTGTGTAGTTGGTAGCGCCTTGACTTAGTAATTATAAGTCCTAAGTTCCAGTCCCGTTCGGGGTAAAAAATGATTCATGTTTTCACATATGTAATGTGGTGGCTTGGTTATTGAATGACCCGAATGAGATTGGGAATTGAATTAAATGCTAAAATGAAGCCACGAGTGAGGTTGGGGAATCTGTAATATGAACATAGTGGCATTCAGTTAGAATGCGTTCATCCCTAAGTATAGCAGATATAAGCTATAAGGTTGGATTCCTGTTATACCTTCTGTGGTGTGTAGTTGGTAGCGCCTTGACTTAGTAATTATAAGTCATAGGATCGAGTCCCAGTCGGGGTAAAAAGCATGATTCATGTTTTCACATATGTAATGTGGTGGCTTGGTTATTGTATGACCCGAATGAGATTGGGAATTGAATTAAATGCTAAAATGTAGCCACGAGTAAGGTTGGGGAATCTGTAATATGAACAAAGTGGCATTCAGATAGACTGCGTTTATCCCTAAGTATAGCAGATATAAGCTATAAGGTTGGATTCCTTTTATACCTTCTGTGGTGTGTAATTGGTAGCGCCTTGACTTAGTAATTATAAGTCCTAGGTTCGAGTCCCGGTCGGGGTATAAAATGATTTATGTTTTCATATATGTAATGTGGTGGCTTGGTTATTGTTTGACCCGAATGAGATTGTGAATTGAATTAAATGCTAAAATGAAGCCACGAGTGAGGTTGGGGAATCTGTAATATGAAAATAGTGGCATTCAGATAGAATGCGTTCATCCCTAAGTATAGCAGATATAAGCTATAAGGTTGGATTTCTTTTATACCTTCTGTGGTGTGTAGTTGGTAGCGCCTAGACTTAGTAATTATAAGTCCTAGGTTCGGGTCCTGGTCGGGGTAAAAATGTGATTCATGTTTTCACATATGTAATGTGGTGGCTTGGTTATTGTATGACACGAATGAGATTGGGAATTGAATTAAATGCTAAAATGAAGCCACGAGTGAGGTTGGGGAATCTGCAATATGAACATAGTGGCATTCAGATAGAATGCGTTCATCCCTAAGTATATCAGATATAAGCTATAAGGTTGGATTCCTTTAATACCTTCTGTGGTGTGTAGTTGGTAGCGCCTTGACTTAGTAATTATAACTCCTAGGTTCGAGTCCCGGTCAGGGTAAAAAATTATTCATGTTTTCACATATGTAATGTGGTGGCTTGGTTATTGTATGACCCGAATGAGATTGGGAATTGAATTAAATGCTAAAATGAAGCCACGAGTGAGGTTGGGGAATCTGTAATATGAACATAGTGGCATTCAGATAGAATGCGTTCATCCCTAAGTATATCAGATATAAGCTATAAGGTTGGATTCCTTTTATACCTTCTGTGGTGTGTAGTTGGTAGCGCCTTGACTTAGTAATTATAAGTCGTAGGTTCGAGTCCCGGTCGGGGTAAAAAATTATTCATGTTTTCACATATGTAATGTGGTGGCTTGG